>OX451217.1:35923951-36204882 GCA_949628195.1 Phasia obesa
TTGCGTTACATACGAGTATGATCTTGTTATTATCTTAGTGCTACTTGCGGTCTTTCATGAATGCTTAAAAAAGCTGTGACGTCATCAAGTGTCTATGTGTGTACTCGGTTGTTAATTGGCATATACGAAGTATACAACAGGCATAAAATGAATCCTAATACAGTAATTTGGCGAACTCCGGTTTCAATTGGCTGAGGTGAGCTTAACAAATTCACTGCAGTTTTCATTAATTTGCAAATGCTACAAAAGTAGTAGTACTTTTATATTTTTTAATGCTTTCAGAACCTTAAAGTTTATTTTATTATTAGCTATCCCCACGCTTCGCTACATCATCCAGTCTGTATTTTGCTAGATTCAGCACATTAGTATGAGGGTCACTTCTGCAAATTTTCAAGACTTTTAGTGTTTTAAATATCCTGCTTCTAAAAATAAAAGCTGCTGTCAAGTTTGCAGTATCTTTAAATCGGTAAAATAGCATAATTTCACTATATTTTCTATATTTTCTTTTGAAAATGAGATATTTTGGCGGAAAAAAGTATCCTATATTTGATCTGAGGTACTAAGGTACCTTTTCACAAAATTTTATTATTATAAAAGTAGTTTTTACGTAAGGTGAACACAGACAGACAGACAAAAATTCTATTCTGCAACTGCAACAAAATTTTCTAAAAATATTTCATGTACAGAAATGGTCCTGTTACAGTTTAATTATATGTATAGATTATTCATATTAATAAAATACATTTACCTCATTGTTTAAGAATATTTTTGGATTTTCGAACAATGAGATGAATATGTATGTGAATATTTTTCGATAATATTTTTTTTTTAGCAAAACTTACTTTTACACTTTCATCAGCTTTATTTTAATCAAAACTAAAATATTTAATTTATAATTATGTAGTTAAAAATTTTGTCAAAATGTAATTGAGTTATTTCATTTAATAAAAAATCTATCAAAAATCTTTCAACACTTATCTTTAGATCCCTAAAATAAGAGATAAAAAGATTAGAAAAATCTAATCTATAAAACTCATGAGTATCTTGTAGGCATATATGAGTGCTTTCATCTAAAATAATAATTTTCGAACAAAAAATTCGTGTGTTTTTCAATGATTCACTAAACTAAATTTATACATTAATTAGAATATCTATCTTTGCCATGTGTCATGAAGTGTTTATCTATATAGAAAGACACTATTTCGGAAAACAAAATTATTTTTTGTCTCGAAAACTTTTTCAGATTTTTTTTTCTTTTCTTTACACATAAATTTTTAAATTTTTAATGTGTTAATAAAATTCAAGGAAAAATTATAATGATCACTGAATTGTTAGGTATTATTTAATTTATTTAGAAGCAACAACAAAAAAGCTAAAAATAATAAGAACATGCATTAATTTCCACCGTTTTTTTATACAAAAATTATGTTATTTTAAGATGAAGACACAATGTATTTAATTCAAGATATTTGCCATCGATTCTTCTGCCAATTTTTTATGTTAGGAAGGGAATCAAGTCAGTTGTTCTGTGATGAAACATATTTTGCCTAGGAAATATTACAGAATGGGAAATTTTGTGCTATAGGACGGATGGGGAAGAAATTCCTAACCACTACTTTCCAAATAGATTTTAACTGGGCGCACAATATGATGCCGAGCAAGAACATAGTGGAAAGTTATGGATTATAATAGATTCACTATTCACCGCCTTGCAGTTTCCTTATAGAAACTGCTTCGTTTTAGGGTGCTGAAGTAGCATTTAGAACAAGCGAATATCCTATTGAGGCCTCTTTGATTCAGTTCGTGAGGTATCCGATTTTCTTTTTTTTTTGCTCTAGAATGATCTACTTCCAATGATACTCAAAGCACTTTTTGCTTTTGACACAATTAAAATTCCAAATTCATCATCTTGACACATGTTCGGTTTTTCAGAGCACTCCTTATCATGCCGATCGAATTCGCCACAGAGAGCATGAAAGCTATGAACTTCGACCATATTTCTGCTACAGTTTCGTTAAAATGCGGAAACGGAACTTTGCGTTTTCAAAGCTAAAACAATGGTGTTGTTTAGGTTTCAATAAAATGACTGACACATACTGAATAAGAAATCCTAGTAACAGTACTTTCATATGACTTATTGGAGTAAGTGGATCGCTTAAAAAGGATTAACTTAATAATGCAAAATCTTATGCTTAAGTTTTTTTAAGGCATAGGTTTTTAGGTTGGAAGATGTCGTTATAAATTTGTTCCTGAAGCTCCTAGAAACATCCGAGAAACTCAAAGGAATAATATCTTGCCTAAAACTAAAGTATAAATCTCCTGAATATGCGTATTACAGTCACGTAAGGCTAATGCTAACTAGCTTTACAAATCGATAGTGACGGCAGTGATGTTAGATTGTCGATTAGTAACTGTCGACTTTCTTCCTTATCACGGAGCATTGTAACTGCTATCATTTGTCTAAGGCTTATAACCCTTATGACATTTTACATTTAACACATGTATGCCTTTGGTCCTAAGTCTTATCCAGCCAGAGCTGATAATAAGTTTTTCACAGTAGTCAACAATTTCTGTATAAAAATCTAGTTTAAAAGCGAAAAAAAACTCCTAAAAGCCTACAAAGGTTTTAGAATTAGTTTTATGCTCTCCAAGGGTGGAGTGGAGTGTAGGGTTTCTTATCTAAAAAGCAGCACCTACAAAGAATTTTATTTTTTTCACCGTAGCAAGATGTTGCCCTAAAAAGACGGACTTTTAAATAATTTTGTGTTAAAACAATAAAAAGTTCAGAATATGGACTACTACACATCTCTTTTCACCGCAAAACACCATTAGGATATGCCAACAGAAAACTGAACTCGAATACTGTCTTATGTATTAATAAATTGTGCTCCTATAATGCTGTTTGCTGAAACAAATTTATTGATGCAGAGCATGTGAGGGCTCGGTGGATACTAATAAAATTATACATTTTATACTGTCACTACTGTCACATTTTTTGAAGGTTACCTTCATGCAATAAATACCTGTCTTGAGGAACTTAATCGAAACTTATTTATTTCTTCTGATCTATTAACTTTTTAAAATCGCTAGGTCCCTGTTTTCTTTCACTGGCAACTATAACGCTGAACACACATTTTAGGGGTGAGAACTTACACCTCCGGAAAGCCGTGTTTTGTTTGATGCAATTGCTAAATTAAAGTTAAATCTGGTTTCGAGTACACTACTACTAACTTATTGGCCAACTTGAAGTAGATGATATTTGTAGATTGGAAGAGGCTGAGATGGTATAAAACTTACAAAAAAATAAAAACTTTCATTAATTAAAAGATTCAAAAAAGAGATATTCCGAATCCTCAAATCGAATTCAGAAGACAATACAGTATTGACTATTGATTAAACACACAGATTAGTAAGAAACACACAGTAGTTAGAAGTCCTTTGAGATAAAGGAAAATCTTGCTGTGCTCTGAAATAACAATTAAATCAACACCAGATTTTTGATTCTTTTCATAAAACGGTCACCCTTAAAGCTAGGATTCACTATCCTACAAAATAAATTGATTTAATAAAAAAAATAAATCTGACTTTCTTAAAAATCTTTTATGAATTTTTATGATTATAAACCCGTTCAGAGTTGTCAAAAAGTCTGACACACACATATATATATCCGTACTTCTAAACGGCACTATCACACTTATATACATACATACATACATCTGTGATTTGGTGGCCAAAAGCCTCTCAGATTACAGTTAAGCGTAAGTTGGATGGGGTGCTTGTATAAGTGTAAGTGGAGTAATGCGTACTGCTCCAACACACTCAATTCAGGCAATGTTGGGATTGCTGCCGTTGGACTTATTCATTACGTCAACAGCTGCTATGTCAGCTTTGCGTATGAAGAGCGATGCTCTTTGGCATAGCTTTGGGCCGAACATCAGGGAAACGCAAATGCCCTTGGAACGCATGAGTAGAAGAAATATAGTTGAAAGACTGCATCGGCCACTCATTGCGGAAGGCGTTATACATAATGAGTGTTTGGAGAACGACATCAGCATTTTTACTAATGGTTTTCTTATAAACGGTATAGGAGGAGCAGGTGTATACTCATCTGAGCTGAACTTGTCCTGTAATCGCCGTTTGGGGGAGACGTCTTCGTTTACCAGGTAGAATTGCTTGGCCTGCCGCATGCTTTGGATCACTTGCCGGAATGTCGGCTGTAGAGAAGAAAGGTTCTCATTGAATTCGACAACCAGTTGGTTATAAAACGCGTGAGGCAGGTGAACGTGTACTCCAAACTAGTACTGGAAAGTGTTTTAAAGCTTAATAGATGTAGTATTAAATTGATTGGATTTGTTCCGCCAGTAAATAAAATACTGTTGTCATACCTTTCGGTGAAGACCGTCGATGTAAAGACATCATTTTCAAGCCGTGTTTAAAATGGTACTCTATACCATTACCATTTTAAACACGGCTTGAAAATGATGTCTTTACATCGACGGTCTTCACCGAAAGGTATGACAACAGTATTTTATTTACTGGCGGAACAAATCCAATCAATTTAATACTTAGCGCCAATCAATTTAATACTTAGCGCTCGCCAAACGTACCAAAACAACAGCCAGTGACGACGGTCTTCACCGAAAGGTATGACAACTTAATAGATGTGCCTCGGTCAATGAGGTAACATTAAAGCTGGGAATGAAGTAGCGGACCAAAGGGCGATCTGCTATGAATTTCTGTGGACCAGAACCCAGAGTAGCTTTGGGTAATGGCATAATGCGAGCTTAAGTTTTACAATGGAGGAACTCACTAAAACTTAAAAGGTGGAGGGAGTGCACTACGTGTAGGCGTACTCGAATGGTGCTCAAAGGACCCATGAGGCAGGAAGGCCAGTAAAATGCTCAGATATATGTAATAGAAGTACCTTGAGCTGGATAACTGCGTTGGTGACAGGTCATGGAAACTTGAAATTATCATGTAGCCAATATGAAAATCAAAGAAGATGATACTTAGAAACTGTGCCTGACAAAGGCTGAGACAACAGCGCACATTGTGTGTGAATATACAGCAATGGCTAGCATAGGACTCAGGACCACTAGTAGAAGTTCGTTAAATGTGGATGCTAAGGGGGATCTGAGCTAGCAATTACTAGAGACCGCGTGATGACAAAGAAGGCCGACAGTTACCAGTCTGAAATCACTAAAGTCAAAATTAAAGGATGGTTGTAGCACGTGATTCAATGAACGTAGGTTGCCGTAAATTACATTTCGGTGACCTATAATCATAGAGGAGGGAAGGGTGTCGAAAAGGGACCCATTATGTAAGTGATCTGCTTCGATATTCCCTCTACATTAATATATATGATAGTGAATATGTCCTTTAGTGTTACTCCTGCTAGTTAATTTTTAATTAATTTTAATTCCATGTCACCTATATATATTTTTTCCAAGAGAAAGTGGAGAAAAACCAGTTAACATACGCAGTTATTTTAGTTGAAAAGTAAATACATAAGCCATAACTGAATAACTAACAACTAACAGATGTCGCTGTTGTATAAAGTAAATACATAACCATAACTGAAGCATAGTTTAAGGCGTCACTAAAAGAGTAATGGTTTTTGGTGTGGATTGCTTTCAAAGCAATATCGAACCAAACAATGTAAGGACGATGACGAAGCTAGTTTATCTATACATATAATAAAGTAGTAACTCATTTCCTTCTGTCTGTCTGTCAGCTTTTCATATACGTTCGCATCACGTAAAAACTACTAGATGGATTTTTACAAAATTTTGTGAAGAGGTACCTAAGTATCCTGATCCCATTTTATGACACTTTTTCCACAAAAATATCTTATTTCCGGTATTAAAGTACTGCTTAGTAGGGCACGGCATCTTTAATTTTTGATATTAAAACACAGATGGCGCTTACAAAATATAAATTAGTTACTGCCAATTGAAAACATTTTTATTTGTTTTAAGCCGCGTACGTGTTGTATAATTTGGTTATTTTGTGAAATACATACATACTGAGGTAATTATGTGGTTACATTATTTTTGTGATTTAGCATTAATTTTTATAATTTGTGTAGCTATAAAATTCTGTTATTGTTAGTTTCTTCTTAGTTTAGTTGTATTTTTCTCTTATAGGCGCTACTCTATATAAGTAAGTCTTACAATAGGTGTAGAATACTTTCAAAGCAAAATCGAGCAAAATAATATCAAATATATGAATATAATGAAGAACAAAATTATCAAGATTTTTCAAATAAACACTTGAGACGCTACAGTTTTAAGTAAAGTAGTCCGGATTTTAAAAGAACACTTTTCATATAAAAACTTTATTTCTTTTCTATGTTGATAACTTCCGTGCAAAATTATTACAAAATTATACCAAACCATTTCAACTTGATATTTCCTAGAAACTATATGTCAACACAATAAATTCTTTTTAAAAATAAACCTTAATTTACGATTATAGAGAATTTTTCTGAAGCAAAAAAAAAAGAAAATAATAGATTGCAAAATTCCTAATAATAAATTCCTAATAATATTTATGCTTTTGCTAAACACTAAAATATCCTTAATTTATTTAGGCCATTTTATACGAGCGTAATTAAATTTGTAAGTTTTCGTTCTGTGTTTTACACTGCTTGTAATTAGTAAAATTTTACAACAACAAAAAATATTATAAAAAGAAAATTTCTTACAAACTGTTTTAACATTTGTTTCTTTTTTGGTTGTTGCGGCCGGTCAGCTTAAATTATACGCAAATTATAATAATAAAAATTTCGAGAGAAAAAAAGCCCATGTGCAACATAATGTGTTGCCTTTGGAAATTGTAGTTCATTTCATTGTTGTTTTTGTTTTTATTGCTGTTTATGTACCGTTTAATGTGATTTTCTTGGCATTTTGCCTTCAATTTTCTGAGCTGTTTTTCTCAGTGATGCGTTGAAAACATCTTTCTATTGCTTTTCATGCATATTTTTCTTTATATGAATTATATTTTTCAACATGTTCGTAAGCAACAAACAGAACAAATGTTCAGGTTTATTTGAATCAATAAAAATGTACAAAATTGTTTAGAAATACAAACATTTTATTAGAAAATGATTTGTGAGTTATAAATAAAAACAAAAAAATATAATTTTGATAGTTGGAGGACTGCAAATAAATTACAATTATGTATAAAATTACCTTTTTATAGCTCTTCAGATAGCATATAATAATTTATTTGAAATATTTTCATTCTTGTGTCATTACCTCGCACACTCCCTAACATATGCTACTAATTTTTACCCCCAAAAGTATTCACTATTAATAAAACCCATAATATTGAATATTTAAAATTTTATAAGTCGAGCTATTTATTTTACTTACAGATGAAATGTAAAGTCAAGCTTAAGTTCGTTTTAAATTATTCTTTCTTAGTGAGAATAAAACGAACTTAAGCTTGACTTCAAATTTCATCTGCATGTAATTATAATTTTAAAAATTCTAAAAGCATTGTTATCAAACTTTAAAATATCGAATGGCAAATTTTCTTTATAACTTACTTTCTTCATATGTCAGTTTATTTTGCTTAATTAAATTTTTTTTTCTAATTATCAGATCGAACGCGAGAAAGCGGATCTCAGCGTCCAAGTCATTCAAATGTCTGAACGTCTTGAGGAAGCTGAAGGTGGAGCTGAACATCAAGTAAGTTTTAATAGAATTAAAAAAAAAGGGTAGACACCGAAAACTAAATAAAACAAATAAAAAAACAAGAAAATAATGTTTGAGGGATCCGAAAAATTTTTATATATGTATAAGAAATTAGGAATTTTCATTATTGTAGCTTTTCTTTAAGAAAATTATTTTGTGAAAAAAAACCTTTTCAAAATAAACTTGTTGGTGGAATTAATATTTTTCTGAAATGATATCTTTTACTCGAAAATTATTTTTTTTGAAAAACTCCTTATTTATCAAACAAGAATTCTAAAAAATGCATTCTTTTCAAAAGTTTCGTCATTTAAACCATTTATTTTTCTTATAAAATATCCTTTTTTACTAAAAAAAAAACATATTCCTTTCAGAAGTTGATTGATAAGTTCCATTTAATGGAAGATTTATCTTATTAGGTAGTGGCGTCTCTACAACAAATACAAGAACAACATGGCATTTTGTTGTTGCTTTGTAGTTCGAGATGTCAAAAAACATAGAAGAAACTTGAAAAGACGTGTATGTATTTTATTGCCTTCCCACTTTTGTACTATATCAGCTGGGCGGATGACACTACCTAGTAAGATAAATATACCTTGGTTCTATTTGTTAAAATGTTTTTTTAAAGATACGCTTTAAAAACCTATTTTTCAAAAAGTACTTTTTTGATCAAAAAGCACTTTTTTCAAAAAGTACTTTCTTCTACCAAAAATCCTTCATTCTGTCAGCAATACTCTTTACTACCTACAACTTTTTTTTATCAAAAAGCAGGTTCTATTTAAAAAAAAATTCTTACTTCTTTTAAAGTACATTCTAAGAATATTAACCTTTCTAACGTTAAGTACCTTTTAAACAAACATAACATATTATCAATAATTACCTTTTTTGTTAGCAATAAGTCAATTTACATCAAAAATACCTTATTATCAAAGAGTATACTCTTATCAAAAATTAATACAGTTCTATTTTATTTTACTTTATTTAATTTAATTATATTTTATTTTATTTTATTTTATTTTAATTTAATTTAATCTATTTTATTTTCTTTCATTTCCTTTTATTTTATTAAAAAAGATACACATATATGCATATATTTTCCAAAGTCGTTTTAATCGTAGAATGTATCATAGAACCTTTTTCCAGTAGACTAAATTTCGTAAGAGTATTAAAAAGTACCTTTTTATAAAAAAAACAGTACCTTTTTATTAAAAACTACTGTTTATTTAAAAGTACTACTGTAAATTCAAAAGTACACAAATAACCTTTTTACGATAGTTATATTTTTACTTGAAAGTTCTTTTTGTACTAAACGGACAATAACATTTTAATAGAAAAAATAATTTAAAAAGTACCTTTTTATCAATAAGTTATACATTTAACAAAAGTTTCATTTCAAAAATAATTTTTATCCATACATAGCTGCTATTATACCACAATGTTCCAAATCATTAATAAAGAACTTTTTGACAGAAAAAAAAACTTTTTTTAAACTAAAGGAACATTTTAATTTCAAAATACGTTTTTATTTAAAACAACTTTATAATTAATATTCACTTTTAATCAAAAAATTACCTTTTAATAAAAGAAATAACTTTCAATCAAAAAGTAGCTTTTTCCTCCAAAGTACCATTTTGTCAAAAAGTACCTTTTTAAAGTTAGTACGTTTTTACAATTAAAAATATGGTTTCCTTTAGGAGTCTTATTTATTGAAAATTCTTTTTGTAAAAAATAGTAATTCAAAAATAAGTATATTTTATAATTAATAAGGATAACAATTTCAAATAGTACTTTAGTACCAAAAAGTAATTTTTATCAATAAGTATTATTTTAATAAATAGTAACACTTTTAGCACCGATAACTTATGAACACAACGTACCTTTTGTCAATAAATAATCTTCCTCCGTTTTATTATTTATTTATTTTACCAAAAAGTATATTTTCTATCGAAAGGCCTTTATAATTATAAATTATACATTACTGTTTTTTTTATTATAAATTTACTGTTTTTTTTTTATTATAAATTTATTTATAAAAAGGTACATTTTTATCAATAAGAGTATATTTACAAAAACGTTAATTTTTACCAAAAAGTTTCCATAAGTGCATCCGTATGAAAAAACAAACGTTTGCCAAAACAGTACCTCTATACCAAAAGGTACCATTGTTTTCACCACAGGTGGAAAGGGTATATATGAGTTTGTTAGTAATTTCTGTGTGTAATTTCTACATTATTCATTTCCGAGTCATAAAGTATATATGTATATTCCGGATCCTTATACATAGAAAAATTAATTAAGCGTTGTCCGTGTTCGGGAAGTAATGTCATTTGCCAAGGCACCAAACTAGGTACAAAAGATTTAAGCCCACTAATCTACCAGGCATAGTTTCGACAATGTTTGGATTGCAATTCAGGAACATTCCTTTGGAGGTTGCGGGCAAAAAACCACGCCCACTTATATTTGATCACTTTTTTCATTTTTTTCGGTTTTAATGGTTCTCGTTTGCTCCGATTTTTCTTTTTTGTTTGATTTTGTGTTTATTTTTAAGTTTGTAAGGGTTTTTTGCTTTGATTTGTATTAAAGATCTTTAGAGAAAGCAATTCATATAGAGGTAACTAATAGACCCACAGGGTACCCACTTGTAACCAGCAGCAGTCAATAGGCCCATTAGGAGGGGGTCAATATGGGGAATTTTTTTAATTATTTTTTATTTTTTTTTTTTTTTTGCTTTACTCTTACCATTCTAACACAATATAGATTGCAGGAAGTTCCTAATTTTTATCAAAAAAATTTTTAAAAAATTAAAAAAAAATTATTTACCAATAATTTTCAAAACAATATTTACAAAAAAAACATATTAAAAAAAATTATAAAAATTTCCAAAAAAATTTTACAAAAAATATTTAAAAAATATTTTTACAAAAAAATTTCAAAAAATGTTTACAACAAAGTTCTCAGAAAAATTTTTAAAGAAACAGAAGAGGGTACCACAGTATCCAGCATTACTATGTTGAAGGATATATTAAATTCGGCATGGTCGAATATAGCACTCTTACTTGTTTTAAATTAGTTTTTATAAAACAGTTTTCGTTAAAAAAAATAATATTTATTAAAATATAGTTGTTATTTAAAAACTAATATTTAAAATATCAAAACCGTTTTGAATATAAAAATTTTATTTGCTACAAAGCGAATATTTAGTGTAAAGTACTTTTTGTCCACAAACTATTTTGCTAAGTGTTTGTTAAATTATTTTTATAAAACTGAACTTGACTTTTTTTGTAGGACTCAATTTATTTTATATTTTTTTATTATTATTTATTTTTAAAAATCACTTATTGTGGCACTCTTTATTATTTAGTTCGAAGCCAATCGCAAACGCGATAGCGAGCTGTTGAAAATGCGTAAAATGCTTGAAGATGTCCATTTGGAATCCGAAGAGACTGCTATGTTGCTTAAAAAGAAGCACAACGAAATTATTGCCGATTTCCAGGAACAAATCGAAATCCTGACTAAATCAAAGAGCAGGTAAATTTTAAAAGTCTACAAAATTATTTGAATAAGTAAATTTCTAAATTTCGCAATGGGGCAATTGTGACATGAGTGGTTTAAAAAAAGAATGTCGCTTGCCATTAAACCTAGATTAAACTTACCTTCTTAAACTTGGCGGTATCAAACAGAAGTCTTAAATTATTACACAATACAACAGTGAAAAAAATCACGGACTTGAGAGTATAGGTTCGATTCTAACAAAGGGTAGTAAAAACCTATATTAGGTTTGGCGAATTTGTTGATTTTTTTTTTTTTTTGTTTTTTGTTCTCGAATGATTTTGAAAATCAGTGGGCCCTTAAAAAAGGTTTCATCAAAAAAAGTTTTTTCAAAAGGTGGTTTTAATGAGCTCTTTAGGGAGCCTTGACAAGTTCAGAGTGCAATGGTATGTTTACAAAACTTGTTCAGTTATACCTTGACTACAATTTTACTGTATATTGTTAGTGAAAATTTAGGAGTCCCTGTAAGTTATGCTGAAAAAGGTAAAAAAAATATATTTTTCGTTTTTTTTTTAATAATTGTTTTGGCATAAAATGTGAATAGAATTTACTCACGTATGCTCGGCTTCATTATTGCGGAACAAAGTTAAGCGCTATCACCTAATATGAATGATAAATTAGAGAAAAACTGACGACACCATTTATGAAGGGCCCTTGATTTTTACAATCTTTTGAGGCCCATAAATAAAACTTGGTCCCCATATTCGCCAAACAGAGTATAGAGAGAGTTTTACTACCAAACTGTCAAGTCCCTGTATTTTTCGAAAAGTTTTTATTTGTTGCACTGTGTTATTTAACAAAAGTTATTTTGACGATTAAAAATGATAACCATAATAAAATAAAAAAAAACAACTTTTTTGCTCAATCTTTCTTTAATTTGATTAGTTAAGTTGCCGAGCTTAAACCACTTTTGTTAAATTGAGCCTTTAATGCATTTCGCTTTTTATTCATTTTTGTATCATCATCATTACGAATTATTCATCTTTATATTTAAATTTCTGTTTCATATTTGTTCAGTCATTTTTGCTTTCTAGTGATTCATGTCGATTGGAATATTTGAAAAAAAAAATCAGTTTTGCTGGTCTAAATGGGCCAATGTTGTGTCAGTTCAACTGTTTTGAAAATTTTAAAATATTTGTTTATTTGTTTGAAAATATAAAACAAACTAAATGTAAAATGATTAAACAATGATTTTGTGAAGATAAAAATATTACGACCAGCTGTTGGCACAGTGGACTACAAAAAAATTAAAATGAAAACTATATGTAACATTGCAGAACGGGCATGTTGTTAAAAAAAAAACACAAAATAATATACTGGAATTTAGAGTTTTGTCGTTTATTAATAAAATTATTTATTTTTTAGATTTTCGTAGAAAGTTGGTAGTAGTTCTACAACAATCACCAAATAAAATAATATATATTAAAAAATTACAAAATATTTTATCCGTATAATAATTGCTTCTAATTATATTAGACTCAGGTACATCCATCAAGTCATCATATTTAATATATGAATGTTTTTTACTTTAGACATTCTTTCATAACTTACATTGCCGTCTCACATCATCCCTAATTTTCAGCTTGTTGAAATCATATTTAAAATTATTGCGATTTGCCACTAGCGCCGCTATTTAACTTAGGATAATCCGATTATAACTAAGTCCCATTTTTGCTCTCATACGTTGAAGGTCTTTAGTTACATCAGAGCCTATCTACAAGTTGTTGTCACTTCTCGATTTCTGTGGCCTGTAGACTGCAACCACTATAAGGCCGTAATGAGCTCCATCCGATTCCCGAGTGTAGTTCTGAAATCTGGTTTGCTGCTTCAGTTTTTGATGTTTGTATATGTTCTTTCCCCACACAGATATTAAGTTTTATTCCAGTACGCATTGACTGCAGACGATTGTACTGCGTTAAGAGTAGTAAAAAAAACAGGCAATACTAGAAAAACGAAGCTTTAAGACGTATAGATGTGATTAAGATTAACGTCGGCACCTAGCCTCGTCAGCTCTTATCCAAATAAAATAAAATAAAATAAAATAAAATAAAATAAAAGCGTAGACTAGCGTCCCCATTGTGTAGTAAATAATACACTTTAATGGCACACATGTCGCACTAGACATATTCCACAGTCACAATGAGTAGCAATTTATAGAACATGGCACGCCTGGACTAATTTTTCTAATCTCTTGCTTAGGGGGATTTGAAGACTATCCAAACTCCTTTCTGTTGAGAGTTCAACACCACACTTCGATCAACAATGAACCATCTCTGCATAAATCGATCTTAACCACAACCACCACGTGAACCCCCAAATGGGACCTCACCAACAACTGGCCGCAGAGATGAGAGGTTCTCTGTGGCGCCACCCAATTCCTGTGGTTCCAGTCCTTTGGGCACTCTAGTGCTCCTATTTTCCCCAAGAATACTTTGTCAAAGCTTTTGAAAATCCTGCAGTGACAGTTAATACCCTCGGGAGGGCTTTAAAAGTATAACAGAATATTTTTCTATGTCTAAAATCCATTTTTAAAATAATGTTTGCATAAGCATGAAAATCTAAGCATCAAGGTGTTCGACCTCGCCATTGCCAATTTTCAAGGCGACCTCTGTCTATAAAAATTTTTAAGCAATTTCAAAGGATTTACAAGATAAATATAGCCCCAGACTGGTAGCTTCGCTAAGCAATCAATCACGCAATCAGTCTATCGTGGCACTCACTTCACACAGCAAGGAAAGAGATGTAGTCGAGCTTAAGTTTTTAATTTTCAACTTATAATATTTCCGTCTTGTCTTCAAATAGGGTACCTCGTGAATATAAAAAACAAATTAAAATAATACAAATTTATTATTTTTGGGCCAACTGAAAGAACTACATTTTATGACGAATTTTCTAGTTAAGTTCAACGAAATAATTGTTACATGCATAAATCAACTCTTACATTTCAAAAATAAAAAAAAATATATATTTATCTGCTTCCATCTACTTTTAATCAGAACAGGAACTTCGGATACCCCTCTTCCCAAGTTACATAAAGTTTCTATCCACCACTGTAGACCGACCGTTGTAACGATGGTAATGGTTTATAATTGAACTGTCTTCATGCCTTTCAGAGAACAAAAAAATCACTCGCCAAGCCTACCCAGCAAATAGCCAATGAAGGTAGTGTTCACTGAAATGTATGACGACAGCAGTATTTAATTTACTTAATTTACTGGGGAAACAAAGTCAATTTTTTCATTTTTAAAGAACAGTACCTGTGAAGCCGTTTTGCTTGTCTGCAGAAAACACAGATAGTCTTTGGGGGTAATCGAAACCGCAACCTCCAAACTGATAGACTAGCGCACTACCAATCAATCTATCGAGGCACTCGTATATAAACTCACCAAAATAACCATATACAATGCCAGCGGATGGAATTAACTTCAATAAGGCATTTAAAAATTCCCAAAAAATTAATTTTTGTTTAAACGATCGTCATGCGGTATTTCCTATATGTCTTTTTCTTTTACCCCCGGGGGTTCCAATTGTCACTGCAGGAATGGCAAATGCTTTGACGCGGTTCACTCGGGGAAAATAGGGGCAACAGACGCTAAGGTTCCTAGAGCCTAAATCTGGAAGAAAAGGTCTGTGATAAAAATCGCGGGTCCTCTTCGAGGACCGACCAGTGCCCAAAGGACTGGTACCACGGGAATCGGTGGCCCCACAGAGAGCCTATCCTCTCTGTGACCGGTTATTGGTGAGGCTTGCCATATTATATAAATTGCTACTGATACGTCTTTATTTCACTCGGTGTCTGGAGCACCGTGCGATAAAGCCACCGTGGCAGGAGCCCACGTTAATCTTGAACACATCTGTCTTTTTCTTTGTGTTCGCATCACGTAAAAACTACTGAATGGATTTTAACAAAATCTTGTGCCCAGGTACCTTAGTATACTGATTCCAATATAGGATACTTTTTTCCGCAAAAATATATTATTTCCAAGAGAACGTGTGGAAAAACCAGTGAAAATACGACGATTTTTTTTTAACTATTTAAAGGTACTGCATACTTTAAGGCATCTTTTATTTTTGAAAACAGTATATTTTAAGCAATATTGTGCCATAGATGGCGCAGTTTTAAAATAATGAGCAACTCATTTCCTGTCTGTCTTTTACAGAAGTTTACAATAATTTTTAGAATTTTATCCAGGGATGGGTATCTTTATATAAAGTAAATACTTAAGAGTAGAAACATTTTTTGTGGATTACTTTCAAAGCAAAATCAAGCAAAATATTATCAGTATGCACACAATGGGTGTGGGCACAGTTAGTTACAAATAAAATTGAGTTTTGACTTTATTATGCAAATAATCAAAAAAAAATATAAGATTCATATTTCCACATAATCCAATAATAGATCTTTTAATATAAAATTAAATAAGCGGCAATAATTTTAAATACGAGGCCAACAATTTTATAGTAATAATAAACAAAAAAAAAATGTAAATTTAACTCTTGTTCAAGGCCCCCGCAAGTGTTTTTAATTGCACTAAATAATTAAAAAATGTAGAAAAAAATGTATGAATTTTATTAAAATTAAAAAAAAAGATCGAGTTTTTCACTCAATTTGTTTTTATTGAAAAAATTTCTGGATTTTGCGCATTTTAAAGAAAATATACTTATGAAAAAAATATTTATGTGCATATATTCACTCTAATTAACACCCCACACCCATTAATATGATGATGATCTTTTTGTCTTTTGTATCAGACAAAATAAAAGCTTTAAACTTTTACGCCAAAAAGCTCTTAAGATAAATAAATTCAGCTTTAGGAGTATTTTTTTTTTTAATGTATTTCGTATTTTTGTTGTTGTTCATATATACTATATGTTTTGTATATATTTATCCACCTACTGATTCTATGTTTATTTTACATGCAAAAAGACAAAGTCAAAACAATTTTGCATTTTATTTTTCCCAGTGTACATTTTCTTCTGTTGATTTTTCTCCGTTGAAACGAAAATATTTAAATCCCAAATATGTGTTTGTATATAGAATTTTGTTGTTATTATATATAAATATTTTTTTTTTTTTTTTTTTGTTTTGTTTTGCTGAAACACCATAACAATATTTTTTTAATATTGTTGTCTCTTTTTCTTTTTACCTTTATGGAAATTTGATACATTTTTTTTTTTTGTTTTTGGTTGCTGTATATAAATTCCACGTAGAAAAAAATGGTTTGTTCCAAACCAACACATCGACTGGTTGGATTAAAAATGTGTTTGTGTAAATATTTTTAAAGAAAATTATAAGTAAGTGAAATTGCTTTAAATAAATAATGTTTAAATAATTTCTGAGTAGGTGTTTAAGCGAATTGTGATGGTGTAGAAAGAGAGAGAAAACTCATGCCCGCTGTGTGCTTTAATGGGTTACCAGGGCGTAATCCCCAATATTGACATAAAATTATTTTTTTTTATATTTTTCTCTTTTAACTAATTATTTGTGATTGTCTATTTCGACATCTTTTGTTTGTTTTAAGTTATTTTTAATTTTTTTTTTTTTTCAATTTCTTGCAATATTTCTACAGATTTATTTGTTTAATTTTGTTGGTTTCTTGATAATTATTCATTAATATTTTGTAAATGTTAAAGTTTCTACAGTAAAATTTTCAAAATAACTTGATTTTTTTTAATTTTTGCATAGTGGGATAGCCAAAAAATATAAAGAAATATGTATTTTCTAAGCAGGTAGTATCAGTTCATTGAACTTCACAGCACTTTAGAAAAATGTTAATTGAGCTGAAATTAGAGCTTAAGCTAAGTTAGATATATTAGAACTCAGTGGATAAGCGCCACATTGCTTCTTGGCAAGACATTTCAGTTTACGGGAGACTCTATAATGAGATTCAAGACCCACTGTAGGCAGTCTGAAATCATTACAGTCGAAAATATAAATGAAGGCGCTGTTGCTTATGTAGTTAGCACGTCGACAACTGAGCCTTCATAATGGCATGAGTCGTCCAGGTTCGTATCCCAGCCATGCCAATCAATAGAGTTTTGCTGATAAGTATTAGTTTTTCTATTATCACAAGTACACTACCGGCGTCCTCCTTTTCTGGTGTTACTCTTTAGCACTAAATCGTTAGCGAAATAAAATATAAAAAAACTAATGTATCTACTTGACTTGATACCAGAGGCGATGTAACACTGTTCTAAGAATAATTATGGAGAGCAATTAGGGAGTTGCTAAACTTTCTTTATTTCTCCACCTTTCTTACCTGTATTTTATTCCTCTCGCAAAAAAAAATTGTGAAAAACACAAAACTCAATGAAAGTAAGGTGATCGGATATTACCACGCGGCTAGTAGAAATCATTAAGAAAGGAAGGAAGGATTAGAATTTCTTCATTTTAAATGGGTTTCAACATAATTTTTTTTTTCCAGCACATAATTTCCAATTAAAATATGCCGATACTATAAAAATTTAAACAAAAGAACATTGTTTACTAAATGATTATCTTATAGTATAAACACAATTGGTACGAACGACGAACTCCGCACAATTCGGCGAAAAAAATCGTTGTGTAAATTCGTCGATTATAACACAATGAGGACGAACAAAATTTTAAGAAGTGGGAATACTTATACACATATCTATTTTTCTCTTTATAATTTTATATCCTTTCGCGTAAAATTTTAAAAACAATCATTGCTTTTTAATTCCACG
The DNA here is from genome assembly GCA_949628195.1 of Phasia obesa. NCBI lineage: Eukaryota > Metazoa > Arthropoda > Insecta > Diptera > Tachinidae > Phasia > Phasia obesa. The sequence continues at coordinate 35,941,906 of OX451217.1, forward strand.
ATGAAAGTTTCACTGTTATCTATTTTTATTTATTTATAATTTAATTTATAAATAAATTTGTGTTTACATTTATTGATAGTGTGACCATATTTGAACAGAAAAAATTGAAAGAAGAAATATTAACATAAAATAAATTTAAAGCGAAATTATACAATTAACAATTTTTTACTTTAATTTGAGGCTATAAATAAAGAAAATAAACAATTCTTTATCTTTATTTACTAAGAAGCAAGAAAACCGGACACTCTGCACCAATTTGGTCGTCGTTCGTCGGCATAAGAAACAGCAATAAACATATTACAGAGTTCGACGAATTTCGTCGATGTATTGATTGTGCGCATTTTCATAAATACAAATGTATTTTATTTGTTTCGACAAATATTCGGAACGAAAAATTCGTCGTTCGTCCCAGTTGTGTTTATACCATTAAGTGTTTGAATATGATTTTAAATTTTTTTTTTCAAACATTTGGGGACATATCTGGGTAATTGTCCTTACAATGCAACCCCACCACTGAAAAATTGATCCAAAGCAGTTAATAACAAGATCTTTTTTAGCCAATTGACTGGACCTTTCAAGAAATAATGAGATTTTCTTGAAACCGATTTTGGAAAGACTTACATGGTTTTAAAGCTTTTTCACAATCTTAATTTTATTTAAATCGGTTCAGTAGTTCAGGAGTAACACGTCTATAAAGTTCTTACTAACACCAATAAACAAATATATATGTATGTACATATGTACATGTTGTTCTCTTAGCTGCAAGTCGAAAACACAAGTAGATTTTAAGAGAAACACTTGCGTTTTCGTGTTTAAGCAAGTGTTTATTTTATTAAAAAGCGGCAGCGAAGCGCACCAATGATATCTAGAGCTTATTAATGCCCAATACGCATAATATGATTTTTATCACAAAACAGAATAATTCCGAACTGATCTACAGTTTTCGAAATAAATTTGCACAATTTGCAAGTGTTTTTCTAGCGTTAGAATAGAGTAGAGAAGTCGTATTTTAGCTTAAACCCTGTCTAAAAAATATAATCATTGAAATATATTCCCTTCAAGGGATTCAATCATTATCTTACGGCTGAGAAGACAATTGTCATTTAAAATTAAAACTTTTTATTTGTAGGCCTATCTTAGGTGAACAAAGAATTTTTTGTTTTTGAAATGTTGTTTTTAAGATTTTTATTCAAATATAAGAATTAGATGCAGGGTCTTAAGAAATAGACCTGTGATTTATAATAATATTAAATTTAAAAATTTAAACCATATTTCCCTAATCGCAAAACTGGAATTAGAAACTAAAACCTGTTTTGGATATTTCAATATGCTCTTAGTTACAATGCAATTAAAACTTTTCCCCCATCTTTTTACAAATACAAAAAATACAACTTTTTGGAAATTATTAAAACTTTTTTGGGAATTCTGGATTTTTTAAATTTTCAATATTTTTTTTTTATAAATTCTTTGTAAAACCAAAATTTGAATAGTAAAAATCTTTTAGACATTTTTGTCTTTTTTGGAAAAAAAAAATTAAGGATATTTTGAAATTATTTAAATTTTTCTCAATTGAGAAAATCGGCAGAAAAAGTTTACTTTTAAAATCGGTTTAAAAGCACAACACTTAATTTTTTCAATTATTCAAATTGTCCTTCTTTGAGGAGATGTGTTTCCTTACCCCTGCAGAGTTTAAAGTTGAAATAAAAAACGGCATTATGTGCCTTTATTCTAACAAAAACCCTAATGGGCAGTCTCTAATTTTGCGTTTTCTTGTGTTCTAACATATATAGTAAATTTTTATGGCCAACGTTATTGTTGAACATATCATCCCCGCTCTTCCCCCCTTATTTGGGGTGTTTTTTAGAATAAAGTAAATAAACGTTATGCAGGGGAGTTAGAGAATTAACCTGTTCTACATAAATATTCGCCATAACATTCTATACAAAGTTGCTATACATACCCTACACCTCAGATGTAAAGAAAACAAAGTCTTTCAAAATGCCTACAGACGTACATATATTTTTTGTCTTCTCTACCAGAATCAATCGTTGGAACACCTTAATTTAGAAAAAGTTTAAAATTGTTGTACTGTGTTATTAATGAAATTTAATATGTTAATTTTGTGAATGAAATCAAATATTCATATCTCTCTCTATCTCTGCATTTATTTATTTCACATTTCTTATATTATTGGCAGCACTAGATCAGTGTCGGTTATCAAACTAGAAATTAGCCTAAAATGGCGATAGCGTCATAGTTGGTCGTATGTCATGTCTGTATATATTTTAGTTTTGACAGATTTAAGTAGGTAGTCCACTGTCGTCTATGTGTTTAATATATGGTGTCGCTAGGCTAGATCAATTAAATCATTAAAACTCATTAAATCATCCAAAGAAAAACCAAAATAAGTAATAAAATCATAAAGTCTCATTTAAAACTCCTATCTTGACCAGGTATGAGAAGCATCAATACAGCAAAGCTCTAAACCTCCAAAAAAAGATATATAAACCATAAAAAACGCACGCTAAGTATCTAGCATAAAACAATCAAATTCTCCCTCTCGTCTTAAATCTTAAACTAATATTTTTTTCTCTTTATTTTCTCTTTGCGAAAACAAAAATTTTCCTTGAACTTTTAGAGCCGAAAAAGAAAAAGCTAAATTCCAATCTGAAGTCTATGAATTGCTTAGCCAAGTCGAATCCTTTCACAAAGAGAAACTAGTCAGCAGCAAGCATATGGAAAAGTTGGAAGTCAGCATTTCCGAATTGCATGTGAAAATCGAAGAGCTTAATCGCACTGTAATCGATATTACCTCGCACAAGACCCGCCTTTCGCAAGAGAACATTGAACTGATCAAGGACGTCCAAGATCTCAAGAGCCAACTGGACACTGTCTCATATTCCAAGAGCCAAGTCATCTCCCAATTGGAAGATGCTCGCCGCCGTTTGGAAGATGAAGACCGTCGTCGCTCTATGTTGGAATCTTCGCTTCATCAAGTTGAAAGCGAATTGGAATCGATTCGCATTCAACTCGAAGAAGAGTCCGAAGCTCGCATTGACTTGGAACGTCAGGTGGTCAAGGTCAATGCCGATTGTGTTTCTTGGCAAAACAGATTTAATGCCGAAGCAGCTGCTCGTGCCGAGGAGTGCGAAGAGATTCGTCGCAAATACCAAATACGCATTACCGAACTGGAGGAACATGTTGAATCTTGCATTGTTAAGATCAACAACTTGGAAAAACAAAAGACCCGTTTGTCCAGTGAAGTCGAAGTGCTCATTATCGATTTGGAGAAGGCTAACAACACATGCCGCGAATTGAACAAGTCTGTTAGCACTTTGGAAAAACACAACGTCGAATTGAAGAGCCGCTTGGAGGAGACTGTTATTTTGTACGAGAACACACAACGTGATTTGAAGAACAAACAAGTCGACTTACAGCGTACCATTCATGAACTTGAAAAGGTTAAGGATGCTAACAACCAATTGGCTCGTGAGAACAAAAAAATGGGAGGTAAGTTAATGGAATGAACATTTAAAAGTTCCAGACAACATCATAATGTGCATGTGGTTTATTATTTTAGATGATCTCCACGATGCTAAGGGCACCATTAATGAAATGAACCGCCGTTTGCACGAACTTGAATTGGAGTTGCGTCGCTTGGAAAATGAACGTGATGAATTGACAGCTGCCTACAAGGAAGCTGAAGCTGTAAGTGAAAGCCTTTTTAATTTATTTATAATTTTTTTTTTTTTTTTACTAAAACTAAAACTATTTGTTGCAACAGGGTCGCAAAGCTGAAGAACAACGTTCTCAACGTTTGTCTGCTGACTTTAACCAATACCGTCATGATACTGAACGTCGCTTGGTCGAAAAGGACGAAGAAATCGAATGCATCCGGTAAGTTTTTCTTTAATACACATTTTATTATTTTTAAAAGATATTTGTAGGAATAAAAAAACAAACAGAAATTTATTTTAGGTTTAAGTTAAATATTTAATTTTAACAAATTAGTATTTTGTGGAATTCTAAGCTCTACTACATTTTGGAAATTCTTTATGTGTTTTTTTTAATCACAAATTTCTATCCGAATTTATTTCCAAGAAATAAGTCTAATACAGATTTACGTTAGTAACTGGCATGTTGGCTTAATCTGACGGTGGTCTTAAAACTGGGTACAAATAATTCTTCTACCACGCCCTTGGTGTGGATAGGCAGAAAAGTCATACTCCTTATTTAAGCATTGTAGACTATCTAAACATCTGACGCGCTATTGGTGCCTCTGTAGAGGTTGCAACAGTACACCGGACTAGTTCCAAATCACAGCTGTCACGTTACTTCCCGAAGGACCTCAACAATAACCGGACACAGAGACTTAGTTGAAGACCTGCGGGATTACCGGTTTCCGTGGTACCACTCGTTTGGACACTGGTCCGACCTCTAAGGTTCTTAGCTTCCAGTTTCAAGCCCCATGTCAGCTTCGCTGCTGGGAGCATTGACGTCAAGGTTTTAATAGTCAACAAGAAAGGTATATTTCCTTGTTGACTTTTAAAACCTCGATGGGGTTTTTCAAGAGAATGTTGGTCATTTCCAAATATTAAACCCATTTTTTTCTACTTCTTTCAAAACAACTCCCGAGGCAATATATGGAGATACTCCTCCTATCATACTAGTTTTCGAATTAAATTTTTAAGTCTAAGCTGGGATGGATTTCGATATATTTGTCGTGTTTTCTCACAGTACTTCCATTGTCTTGAAACCTCTGATGCGTTGAGCAATATACACTTTGAAAATAGACACTTGGTGCCATATCTGTTGGGTTGGTACCTGCCAAACAGTTACAGATAATCGGCCTAAATAAAGGTACGTTGCTGTGGCACAAAAATCCACGAATTTATCGTCCGTCATTTTGCTACAGATAGTATCACGCTAACTCTCATAATATCAAAAAATACTTATTGTTAACTATCACGAACTTGGTTTAAATATTAAAATTAATTTAAATTAAAAAAACAGAATTTCGTAATGTCAACAAACAGTTTTGTTTGAGTGTAGAAACATAACAGAGTGTAGAATACAAAAGACGACGGTAACGGAACGATTTGTCGTTATTGAGAATTAGAACACAAAACAACGACAAAGAGCTGACGGCATTGTCAATATTTATTTATATTTTCGTTACACTTTTTTTTTTTCAAAAATATTTTTTTTTGTTTAAAACTTTTATAATTTAATAGGGATGACTTCCAGAAGAAAGTAATACAATATTAAGTATCGTAGAGTGTATGCCAAGAACCTGAAGATAATAAATTGTATAGCGGTTCATATATTTTCCCTCTTTAATTATTTATTATGTTATGTTCCTACACTTATTTGGAAAATAAAACAACGAGAACAAAACAAAAACGTTTTCAGAAAACCCTTCCGCAAACGTTTCTTAAATTATTTGGTCATTATAGTGGAGAATGTATCAAAGCATTATAGAACTTTTATTTTTGAAAGATATTAAAAGATAGCTTGTAAGATTTTTTGTTTTTATTGTTGCAATAGTATAAAAAGAAAAACAAAGTCAGCATTCGAATATCAAACGAACTAAATAAATCACTTAGAAAAATATTTCTGCTTTTGTGTTTTTCGCAATGGTACGATTGAAAGAAATAGTATATCAAGGTAAGCAGATGAGTGAAAAGCCAACTGTTCAAAGAGTATTTGTTTTGGTTCTGCTCATGTAAAAATCGATTAGAAAAATTTGAAACGTTTGTGAAAAGTTTTGTTTGTTTTCATACACTGTATTTATTAAAAAACACATTATGGTTCCGCTGTACCAATTAAAAGCTTTTTCTTTATCTGGAGAAAATCTTTATTTGAAGAGTAACTCGCTAGTTTTAATTTTAATTTACTTTTTTACACATTGCTGAACCGTACAAAGTACATATGTACATATTTATTTAAAGCTCGCTACTAACGTGCAAATGTTTTAACATGTTTGCTCTTGCTAGGCCAATTAACTTTTATACAGATGTCAAATCTTGTATTGTTTTACCGTTGCTGTTCATATTGAAATTAATTTTGACATAACCTTAGCAGTAGTATTCCCGGCTATAGGAAATTTTTAGTCTATATGAGCAGTCTGCAGTTCATATGAATGCGGACATGGGAATTCGTGTCTGTTTAAGTTATATAGCGATTTAAAGATCGTATAGGTCATCGGATGACTGCAGCGAGTTCAAGGCTTTTAGAGCTTTTCAATGCCATAGAATTTAGTGTCTGAGCACGTCACAGTCACACAGTGCAAGCAAGTGCAAAATGGCTTTTCACACAATGACAGACAAGTACAATTTAATGCAGTGCGGTGAGTCATTGCAGCATCGTTGGACTCTAAAATTGGCTCTGAGAGAATGGTGCAACCACCGATTAGTAGGTAGAACTGAGCGAGGTAGAGGTTTTGGTAATAAAGTTCTTAGTGTCGTTAAAGGTGTAATAAAGACTCAATGTTCGATTAAAACAAGGATCAGTTTATAGCGTTTACAGAGCGGCCTAGGATAAGAAAAAGCTTGAAACTTTGGAGTAATGTTAATGGTCGAAAAAATCAAGCTTAATTATGTCAGATTCATTGTGGGAATCGGGGGCTTAATGAAGATAATTAAACATCTGGCAGTTCCTTAGGGCTTAAAATTAAATTACAATGGACCAATGGGTTTTCGTATGGAATTATCTAGAATTAACCCTTGCTAACCTAACTATTGCTGCGTTCTTGCTGTGTCAATAGTCATCTCCATTCTTATTAGATGTCCACCTTCGTGGGGTTTTTTAAACAACCAATATCATTGAGGCAAATCCTAACACCGAAAAAAACAAAGACTTTAAGTTGGTAATACTTCAAACGTCAATCCCTTTTAAATTTTATTAGAACTCTATATAAGTTTTGTATTCCCCCCGGGGACACTAATTGTCATTGCGGTACATTCTCAAAGCTGTGACACAGTGCTGGAGCGTTTATCTGGAAGAATAGGTTTGTTTTACTTTGGGTTCTTTAAGAGGCCCGACCAGTGTCCAAAAGACTGGTACCATGGGAAGGCATCTCCTCTCTGTGGCCGGTTGTTGGTGAAGTCCTCTTCGGGGTTTCACTTGGTGGCTATGGTTTGAATCAATACATGCAGAGATGGTGAACGGTTGCTCAATTGTTCTGTTGCACTCTAACTAGAAGGTCTCCAACCCTTAAAAAAGAGCTTAGAACATGGTTCCAGGCTTGCCATCTTCTATAAATTGCTACTTATTTCGTACGTATTGTGCACTGTGCGATATTGTGCGATGATGGGACAATGGCATCAATCAAGGTGGTGCCATTGTCGCTTGTCGATTGTCGATTGTTCGGTATTCATATGACGCAATTGGGGTTATGGTCTACAATTTTTAATTTCACCCAGTGGTAAGAACACCGTCGGATAAGGGCCAACACGGCTAAGTGCTGACATCATATGTTTTTTATTTTAGTACAACTTTTTTAAGAAAAAATTAAATGTCTATTTAAGTGAAATAAATTACAGTCAGTAGTGGAAAATTTGCCATGAATATTTTCAACATTTTAGCCATCTTTTTTCAATCTTTTTGTAAATTGAATATATGCGAATATTTTTTAGCCAGTCTTAAATTCATTTTATATACATATTTGAAATATTTCAGAGAATATAGGAAAACTGTATTTTCATTAAATTAGTAACGAAATGCATTTCCTGTACAGCCACAATCTTCTTCAACATTTCTTGTGTCTGTTCTTCTTAATGAGAGACATCGGTAGTGTTTGGTCTCTCTCTCTTATTTTCATATGTTTCTTCACACTTTGTTGAATTAGACAGGCGAAATTTAACATTTTTGTTGCATTCTTTATCCATTCTGTAAATTATTTATAACTTTCTAAAAACAGCCTAACCAACCTGAATCTACAACAATTTCATGCACTTTGCACTATTTTTAAATTCTTAGAAAATCCGGATACAAATAATTTTTCTTCGTAAACAGAAAAAAGAAAAGAATGTAAACGAAACGTCATTGATAAAGACCTAAAACCTAGCAATTATATGTATATTTTTTTTAATTCAACAAAAGAAACCACAAAAAAGAAGGAAAACTAAAATAGAACGGGAAATCAATTAAAATGAAAGTTCATTGGATTTTTTTTTGCAAACTTATTGGCACACACTCGCATAATAAATAAGAGAAGTAAAATTGCAAAATATATTTATATAATTTATAAGTATTTATTGTTATAAATATTATTATCTTTATAAAATATACATGTGTCACTAATTGCATTAAAAGTATATCAGTAGAAAACCAAACTTTAGAAATGAATCTTTGTTGGCTTTTGTAATAAGATTTTTTATTACGTTAACCCATTATGAAACACAATAACCTACAATTTTGTTTTCTCTAGACATATTATTTGCTTTTTTCTAAATATACATTTTAGCATTTTAAATTATTTTTTAAATATTCTTCTTAAATCGTTAATGTACCCGAAATTTCCAAGTCTAATAAACCCGACATGAGATAGCTATTAGCTCATTTGATTTCAAGTCATCAAACATATACTTGAGCGCCATCTGCGGAGACTTTGTACTTTTCTTTATCCCCAGTCTACATTAGACAAAAAATGATAAACATTAACACTAACATCATGTTAGTGTTAAGTGTAGACTGCCCATGTTAATGTTGTTTCCAAGTTTTAAAATGGTTATTAAAACATTTGTTATAAAAACTATAATATATCATGACAATGAAGTTGTTGTAGTATTTTAGTTTGAAAGTATTATTTGCAAACAGCGCTATCTGTAGCTCTACCGTACTACTACTATCTGCTGTGCAATAAGCATTCAAAAAACATTGTTGGAAAACGTAAATTATGTTCAAACAGAAAATAATATAAACACATATTCGCCACCTATAACAATATGCGCAAATTAAATCCGTTTCTTAACCAGCGTCATGTTTAAATTATGTTCAAATTGATGACTAGCGTAGACGGCCTCTTACTTACCCCTGTTTACATTAGATATAAAATGATGAACATTAAAACTAACATAATGTTATTATTAGTGTTAAATGTAGACTGTCCATGACAGTTTAATTTTCAAACAGCGTCATCTGTTGCTCCACCGTACTATTACTATCTGCTGTGCTATAAGTATTCAAACAACAAATATTCGCCACCTAAAACAGCATGAACAAATAATGCTTTGCCGACCAGTGGAGAGGGAGTGTTAACTACCTTAAAAGTTATGTATTAAAACCAGAGTGCGGAAATAAACATAACAAAACGATTGCATTCGTTTTGTTATTTTCTTTGCAGTGAGTAAAACAAAAACAAAACAAAACAATGAGAACAATCGTGCCATTTAGTTTTGTATTTTTTGTACTCAGGTAGAAGAGAAAACGTTTCCCAAAACGTTTTGGAAAAAATACGTTTGGTAAATGATTTCATCCTTATGATAGTTTAAATATTATGTATTTAAACTATCATAAGGATTATCAGAAGGATATTAAAAAACACCTTGTAAGAATTTTTTTTATTCTTGATTATTTAGTCGCCGTCCAGAGATTGAAACTTTTATTTTGCAAGTCTTGAGCATGTCGGAGAGAATAAAAAAAACGAATGGAGTCGTCAGAAACAAATATTTCAATGTGTGCACACGAATGCATCTTAATTTAAGAAAATTGCAGAAACTAAAATTGTACGTTTAGACGGAACTTAGACTACAATAGTATATGAAGTCAAACATAATAAATAGCCATTTAAGAAAATAAATCATTAACAAAATCGAACCTCGATCAAACTAAGTCAATTATAAGGCCAGCAGATGAGTGAAACTCCAATTTTTCTGTTTTCGTCTTTTTCACTCAAAAGGTTTTGGTTTTGCTCAAGTACAAAACGATTCGAAAAAGTTTGTATCTTGCCATGAAAGGTTTGCGATAAGTTTTGTTTTTTTTCATAAACTGATTAAAAAAAACATATTTCTAATTTAAGTACAAAAGTTTGTTAAAGTACTTTAATGGTACTTTACCTTTAAAGTATTTTTTTTAAATAATTTAATTAAATATATTTTATTTAGTTTTTAAAAAGGACATCATGGAGAGAAAAAACTTTATTATTATTAGTTTTTAACAATTAAAATTCAGCCATTAAGCGAAGTAACATTTGACAATAACAATAAAACATATGTTGAATGTCATTAATTTTAGTTAAACTCAATAGCGTGGTATTAATTCTAATTATAAATACGCTGAAACTGAATACTATGCGGTAAACTAGTTTCGATGGCCTTTTCACTAAGTGCTTAATTAAGCTCATCAGGAAACCCTTACGCAAATTTTTAATATACCTTTATGTTAAAAATTTCCTTAACTAAATAAGAATTAAGTCAAAGAAATTAAATACAACGTATTAAAGCTTCGACGATAAGGAATTACTAATTAAAATGGAATCATTAATCAAAATCTTATTTTAAAAAAGTTTTTTAAACTGATTTATTACAAATTAATAAATTACTTCGTCTGTTTCATCTTTAACTTAAGGCATTGGCGTAAAAGGACATATTTTCTAGGGGCGGGGCAAAACAATTTTTATTGTAAAACAATATTCTGTAAATAAATATATAGTACTACTTTTAAACATTCTGGGGAGGGGGTGTTACAACAGCACACCTGAAGGGGACATTACACCCCCCAGAATGGGCTCTTTCAAGGCCAATGATTTAAGGTCAGTCTGTTAAAAAATAAAATCATATTAAAAATCCCGTCCTTGTCCTAAAAAAAACATAATTTAAGTCCTCTTTCGAAACTGTTTTAAATAAATCCTAGTTACTTAATCATAGTTGCTTGCATACAATTTTTTTATTTAATTTTTAATTTCTCAAACTTACTGGCGGCTACAAACCCCTTCTAAATTGTTTTAAAAGCTTCATGACAAACTTGCAAACAATTTCCTATAATTTTTATTTAAAAATTTATCACTTCAAGGGTTAATAGTACTTAGCCCGCATCATCTTCAAAACAATTAAGTTTCAAGGACATTGTCGATTTTTATTTTATATTTTTTTGTCAATTAGCATTGATTTTTAGCAATTTCCTCTTTTCTTATTCAATTGTTACGTTTTTTATTCCCAAATTTATTTGAATTGCTTTAATTATCGATCTATTTTTTTTTTTTGAAAACAAAAAAAGAAATTTCAAATATCAAGAAAACAGATCGTAATACATGCCAGTCTAATTGATATAGTTAAGACAGGAGGAAGTTAATTTTAAAGAACGAAAATATTATTAAAGAATTAATAAAAACTAGAAAACTCTTAAAAGGAGTGAATAAAATTTACTGGGAAAAGGACTATTTCAATATAACTAAAAAGGTAAATTCTAAAATAAACCAGAGCAGACAAAGAAAAATAATTAATAAAAAATAAATAATTCTAGTTAAAATTGTATTATACAATCACGGAAGTTTTGGTCCAATGTTGAAACGTTACTAACATCGTAGTGATTATTGCTTGAAGACATAAAAGGTGGGTGTCACAATTAAGTCAAGACACTGGCTATAAGTGTGATGGATGAAAAAATATCCGTAATTATTTCTACAACTTAATCATCAAGTGAATAATAAATAATTGAAAAGCCTTAAAAAGGCAAACTTATACCAGCTGTCTCATCAAAATACCATATGAAATTATTGAACAAAGTTTTTTTTTCTGTTTACATTTTAGCCTAATTTGAATTCCTAATAAAATCCCTAAAACAATTGTTTGCAAAATATAAGGTCTGCCAACATATTGAAAATACGATTACAATATATAACGACAAATAACGCTATTGGACGTCGTTAAAAGCCAACAAGTCTATAGATAAGGCCACCCACCACCCTCCACCCCACCAAACAAGAATAAAATATCACAGATTTTGGTGCTACTGCTGTTGCCGTTTCTGATTGACTGCTACTGCTGCATAACAAAAGAATTTGAACAACATTCTTGCTATTTTAAAGAAATAATTTTGTAGTTTTAAAGTACAAAAACAAAACACAATTGTATTTAAAACGTAAACATACACATAACAAAAAGTACTTACAAACTAAGTACCCTAAACCAAATAACGAACCTACAAGTTACCCCTACTTTTTCGCTCTTAAAAAGTTTTCCTTATTTAATATACTCTCTCTCACAAACACTCTCCCTCCTCCTTTCGCCCTCTTATAAGAATTATTTTTGTGTGTGAGTAAAAGTAGTAGAGCAAAAAGAAAAAAAAGAAACGAAATCATGGCTCTTACCTATAGTGTGCGTCCCCCGCGTGTACGTCATATGCTACAATCCACTTATGAAGACAACTATGGCTACACTATGAACTTCTATCAGCCAATGATGGACTACTTGGATGCAAAAACGAAAAGTTTGCAGGTTACACCACCACACTTGCCGTGGACCAGTGAGCGTGGCCTCAAACAATATCGAGCCTCAAATACTGTACGCCGTTACAATACCGACGAAATACTGCGACTATCTCGTGCTTGTGCAGCCAGGGCAGATGAGATTTTGTTAGATTTTCGTGTTAAGAAACGTTCACCATTCAGTGTTATTAAGTTAGCCGACGCAGCGCGTGTTAACAAGCATATTGCTCCCGATACGGTTTTAGAGAGATCGCGTGAACGTCGTCAACGTCGCCAAAGAGAATTAGAGGATATCATACGACAAGATACAGTTAAGCTACTCCATCGTATTAAAAGAATGGAATTAGAAAGCGGTGAAATGTCGAAAGAATTCAAACGTCAAATACGCGGTAAATCGGCCCACGCCATTGCTCAGGCCTTACTGTCCGAGTCCGAGCGTAATATTCGGCAATCGAAAAAGGAAGAAGAGGATTTAATGTCACAGGCCATAGTTCGTTCCAGCCGTGCTGTATCGCGTATGCGTTCGGGTTCACCGGATGGTGGTCGTGTGTCAGCTCATACGTATCACATTGAATTAATGGACGATCGTATGGTTGATAAGCTCGATCATAGAGTTTCGTCCTCATTGTACAATGTTAAGCGTCAGTTGTCGTCGTTGAATCAAAAAACTGTCGAGTTTTATGCTGATTCCAGGTGCGGTTTAGATGAAAAGTGTTGGATATGTCGCAAAGTAATGCGTAATCATCCAAAACTTAAAGACTATAGTTATTTATATTGGCAGTAGAGCTCCTTTTTTTTAACAAAAAATAAGTGAAAATAACTAAAAAAAAAATATGATTTTAAGGCAAAAAGGATTTATTTTAAATAATGATTCTCAAAAATAATATAACGTAACGTAGCGTAATGTTTATAATTACGTTGTTTTAAGATAAATATTAATGAAGGTTAAAAATTGGTAAACTTTGAACTAACTATGGGGCCAAAAATACTCAATTAAAAATTCATGATATTTTTCTATTACGTTTTCGACGATTTACGTTATGTTACATTCAAAACTTTAACGGAAAACTTGTGCAAAATTAAAACATTTATGATCTTAGAATTTAATTAAAAAACAAATAATTTTTACACATTTTTGTCACGTAACGTAAGAACTTATTTACGAAAAATCCATACTTAAAAACGGAAAGTTTTTTCCGACGATACAAAGGATTAATAAAAAAGTCATTAAGAATTAAAGTTAAAAAGTTAATTGTTAATAATACAAAAAAAGTTTAAAGGAAAATAATTTTTTTAATTAAAAAATAGTATAAAATATTAAAAAAAGACTTAGTTTTTTTAAATTCTTTACATTACATACAGAGGAAATTTGAAGTCAAGCTTAAGTTCGTTTTATTCTCTCTAAGAGACCGTTTAAAGAAGGTTATAAACTTTCGAAAACCTTAATCACAGTGGACCAACAAGTATTTGACAGGATGTGTATAAAAAGAACTAACACAAGCCTTCCTAATCTTTAAACACTTAGCGTTTTTTCAAAGCTCTAATACAGAGGAAATAAAAGCAAAAGGAAATGAAGAATTTAATTTAATACTTATTAAACAGTAAATATTAGAAAAAAGTGAAACCATAAAATTTTAATTATGCAGTCAATCCAGATGTTTTGAATTTAAATTGGTTATTAGTAAATTAAAACTAAAAAAGCATGCAGTATATTTGTAAAATATAGAAAAGGTTAAATACGTCGCGTAACATAATAAAACTTAATACCCAAAAAAAGTAATATTTTAGGATAATTATTCTTTAACTTAAGAAAATGTTATTTTAATGTTACGTGACACAATTAGACAACATAATTACTACAATTAGAAAAATATTAAAATGTACGCAACGTAATTAAATAAAATTATTTCTAGAATTTTATTGCTTTTATTGAAAAAAAAACCAATAGTCATTTTTGTATGTTACGTCACGTAATGGCTAATACGATTAATATTTCAAGATGTTAATATTTTTTGAATAGAAATATTCTTTAACAACGAATTGTTAAATGTTAAGATAACATAATTACTACGATTAGAAAAATATTAAAATGTACGCAACGTAATTAAATAAAATTATTTCTAGAATTTTATTGCTTTTATTGAAAAAAAACCAACAGTAATTTTTTGATGTTACGTCACGTAATGGCTAATACGATTAATATTTCAAGATGTTAATATTTTTTGAATAGAAATATTCTTTAAAAACGAATTGTTAAATGTTACGCCACGTAATGAGTTTTTATGATACGTCACGTAATGAGAAATGCAATTGTTATTACAAGATGTTATTATTTTATGAATAGAAACATTCTTTAACAAAGAACTTATAAATGTTGCGCTACGTAATCAGATTTCTATGTTACATCACGTAACAGGTTATGTGATTAATATTTCAAGATGTTATTATTTCCTGAATAGAAATATTTTTTAACAAGGAATAGCTCATTATATATATTGTTAAACGTATTGAGTTTCAAAAACTTAAATAAGCAAAAAAAATTTTTGTTCGTTTTAAGATTTAAAGTCTAATTGAAGTGTACTTAAAAAAATTTCCATATAAAATTGGAAATAACGTAGACTTGAAGTAGGCTTTATTTTTTACGAAATCTTTTTTAAAAGCCCATACAATTTCAATATGATTTATAACATTTATCTTAGGTCAAAATACAGACAAGTTAACAATGGCCTTACGTTACGTAATGGTTTTACGTCTAACTTCTAAAGCAGAAAAGTAGTTGAAATAATTTTTTTAATAGTTCAAAATTAAAAATAAATATTTTTAGAATTGAACTAAAATTTTTATTTTAAATAATTAAACGTTTATCCCAATATTTAAAAAAATTAAAAAAAATTTAAAATCTATTTTAGAACAAATTTTTCAAACAAAAGTTGTTCTAAAATACATATGAAATAAGTTTTATTTTTTATACTTTTTGCCTTAAATACTCGTATATATACATATTTTTTTAAGTTTTTAAGTTGATTTTAATAAAGTGTTTTTTAAAGCACTTTTATAAAAAGCCTTTCCGTAAAGATTTTATTATAATTTTTTTATATAAATTTTGAGAAAAAAAACTCACACATTTTTACCATAAAAACTCGACTTTATTAGTAAAACGCGTAGGTGATTTTTAGAGCCACTTCTTATATTTCCTATAAAATACCCCGCCTACCTACTCTATATTTACTCACACTATCAGCAAAGACACTTTAAAATAAATTTATGCAAAAATTTACCTACAGTTGTTAATGTTTTTAATTAAACTCAATATTTTTTTGAATGAAGAATTTACAAAAAAAAAAAAAAATGTGGCGTCTTTTTATTTCAAAATGTTTAGTTGTTTTAGGTTCCTCATGGTTATTTTTAAACAATTTGCTAGATAAGAAAATTGTACATTTGTCTGTTATACCACATTATAATGTTCAAATATACTTGTGTTGTATAAAAAGATATTTGAAATGAAAAAATAACGAAAAACAATTTTGTTAAACATACATGGTCATTGCAAAGAAATTGTAATTAAAAATGTTTGTTATCTGCAGTTTTTTTTTATATACTTATGTATATATAAAATTGTTTTTTTGTTTGGCTTTTTGTCTTTGAATACTCATATTCATAAATACGTTTTACATTAGAAATTATTTGGCTAATAATATCGAGAAAAAAGACCAACAAATAATTAAACAAATATTAACTAATGCCAAATTATTAAAATCAAAATCACATTTTTCTTTTTTTTTTTTTTTTTTTTTGAAGAGCACGTCACATGTAGTTATTGAATTTATTGTCAATGGTTTCATAGTTGTACAAATATGTATTTGATTTTTGCCTTCGCTATGACAAAATTGTCGGTGCATGGCAATTATTTAAAATACATTTTAAGATGTACATAAATGTACAAACCTGTTCGATCTTAAAATCTGTAAAATACAATTTAAAACTATATGAGACTATATGACAGGCAATGCCATGTTAGCCAAGCTCAATACATCATTGAGGTATCACAATGTCCCGGGATGTTATGACACACCTAAACTGTCCATAGTTTCCATGACCATATGACTTTTTGTTAATATCACAATAAAACTTTTAATAGAGCAGTACTGTATCATCACACAGTGGATGATTGAGCTAAAAAAAAGTGGAAGTAAAATATGTAGCAAATATAGAATTAATTCACTGAATTGTCTAAGTAATTTTCTATTTCATTAAAAACTTTTTAATATTAATTTTTTATAAAAAAAAATACATACCGAGCCATTACCGCCGAAATATTGTAAGTGCCCAAAAACTAATTTTATAGGAGAAGTTTTTTTCTAATTATTTTTGATGAATGTCAAAACTTGTATAGCAATCGTATACTAGAGCCGGGTTAATAATAATCTCGCATGATTAGCATTAGGTTCGGATAGATGAAATATACAGTGTCACAATATTTTATAGTCGCGGAGTTCATTATTTAAAGCAAATGGTCTTGAGAAAGTGCAAATACATAATATCATAGTTTTTTCCAAATCCAACAACAAATTTGAGTATTTTGTTTTTGAATTTAAAAATTTTTGTATCAAACACTTAACTAGTATTTTTTATAAAATATGTATTATTAATGTAAGTTGATCCCTTAACGGGTCCACAACGATTTGCAATTTACTGCAACCTTACTTCCATTGAGTCACATGCTACCACCAGCCTTTACTCCTGACTTTAGTGATTTCAATCTGTCGACTGATAATTGCATTCTTTTTCATCACGAAGTCTGTAGTAGTAGCTAGCATTTGCCTAAGGTAGGGACCCCCATCACATTCACATTTAACAAGTTCGAAACAACTTTCTCAACACTAGAAAATTTGTTGTCACTGCAAACAAAAAATCAGCATGGTTTTGGTTCCACTATTAGCAAAAAGTAAAAAAATAAAAATAATTTTCTTATTTTTCTAAAGTCGACTATCTCTAAAACTATATAAGATAACCTATAACGTTAGCGATAACTATAACGCTAGCTTTTGCTGACACAACTACAACACTATCATACTTTAAATCATTAAGAACTATGAGGTCCAAATTAATAATAGTTCTTTATAAATTATAAATTTATTTCCATTTTTTTTTTTTTGCCAAATTTTGGAAATTTTTTTAAATAAAAATATTAAATATTTAAAAAATTGCATAGATATGCTTTGTTTTAACAATAATTTTATAATAAAAACAATCAAAGTGTCTTAAACACAGTTATAGCATGTAAAGAAATTTATAAAAATTCATTCGGGTTCGAAGGACCATATCTTTGTTAATATTATTGATTTAACAACTATGAATGTTTCTTTCTTATCTTAATTTCAGAAAAATATATATACATTTTTTTAATAAAAAATATTTAAGAAATAATTACTTTGTAAAATATCTCTGAAATGTTCAAATACCATTTTAAAAGCTACTCTTAGTGCGAATTTTTTATTTAATATATCTCGATAACTACATCAATTTAATAAAACAAAATGCACATTTAAGTTTAAAGTCTCAAATAAACTAAAAAATAACCTTCAGTTGCGTGCCTTAGTGCGGCTGTTATAATAATAATGATAGCATTTTTATAAAACAAACAAGGTTCAGTGTCAGCTGTTTTGCGTCATATCCTCAAATCAAAGATATTAATAGGTATAAAATCGCACCATCTCGCTCTTGAAATGTAGTTCCCGACGTTCACAGTTCTAGTTGGTTGGTTGCTGCCTAGAGTTTTTAAATTGATTACAATTTGTTTGATTAGCTAATGTGAAATTTTTGACAACTTTTAACTTTTCAGTAGTTGCAGAGAGAATTTTTATTAAGTCTTAAGTCCATTTTAACTCAAAATTGTATCTGCAAATATAAATCGTTCATATAAATCATAATTATCTAAGGCTGTTTGACATTGTCCCACATGTAATTAGATAAATTTAAACTGAATGTGATATATGTAAATAAAATAATTTCTTTTTTTGTAAAAACGTAAAAAAAAATTATCCCTAGACAGACTTGGGGGATATAAATTACATTTTGTAATTAATTTCACATGCAATTACTAATTACACGTAATTGTAATTGAAAATTTCCAAATACTAATTACAAGTAATTGTAATTGAAATCAGGGACTAAAAAAAATTACAAGTACTTGTAATTTGTAATTGAAAAATTTCAATTACATGTAATTAGTAATTTAATTTTCCAATTACTAATTACATGTAATTGTAATTGAAATTTTTCCAATTACTAATTACATGTAATTGTAATTGAAATTTTTCAATTACAAATTAAATGTAATTGAAAATTTTAAATAATGAATACTTTTTTTCTAATTACTGTCGAAAAATATTAAATTATAAAAATGTTCAATTACATATAAATTTAAAAAAATATTGAATATTAAACATTTCCATGTATATTTACATAATATACTATTATATGTAAAGTTATAGCAATAGTATTATTTATTAATAAAAAATTATTTTTGATTTAAACAAAACCATCCCTCCGTTAATCTTCGCCTTAGTGTTAACATAATACTAGCCAACAAAAATAACCTTTCAACTGGTGCTGAAGATATTAAAGGAGTATTAGACCGTAAAAAAGCCTTTAGTATGGTAGGATAGTTCTTGAGGCAATTTATATACGTATTTAGACCACGCAAGTAAATCTGAAGTGCAAATTTCAAACTATTTTCTTTTTCACAATGTTAATTTCTACCGAATATAAAATGAAAAAATGTATATTTGACTGCAAAGTTTTCAAAATTTTGTAAGCGTTAATTACCTTAATGAAGGTGTTCACCCTAATTGAATATGGATGCAGTTTTCGTATTGCTCGTTTGAATAATACTTTTAATCATGCAACGCAATTAAATTTCGTTCAATGGGAAGTAATGATTACTGCCTAATTACAATTACAATTACTTGTAATTACATGTAATTATTAATTGAAAATTTCCAATTACTAATTACAAGTAATTGTAATTGAAATTTTTCAATTACAGATTACAAGTAATTGTAATTGATTTAGTCCCTGATTTCAATTACAATTACTTGCAATTAGTAATTGAAAATTTTCAATTACACATTACCTGTAATTGTAATTGTAATTGAAATATAATTGAATCCCCCCATGTCTGTCCCTAGGGGAAAGGGAACTACCGCAAGACTTAGCACGTGACAAATTAAGTATTAGAGGCTGGTTTGAGTTCAGAGACTTTGTATGAAAGGAACCTGGTATTTGGTAGGATTTTTAAAATTGGTACTATATATTTATTTTCATAATATAATTTCCCAATAAAATTGGTTTTGCCACACACCCCCTTCTAGAAAAAATACCCTTCTACGCCAATGGGTCGACCATAAAGAGTATCTTTTCAAGAATACCAATGCGCGCATCCAAAATATGTTTGTTATTTTATCGACAAGGTGGACATACTCCAGAAAATATCCAAATGTAATGTAAAGGTGATATAAGTATACAACATTACGATGTTATAAGACAGGACCCAATAATCCAGCTTTGCATTATTTCGGAGTAACGCAACCTACTTCATGTTATTGGATGCTTAAAGCACCCACAAGCAGTTAATTTTGTTCAAAAAGTTTTCATGAAACAACAAGTTCTGGTATAAAATGAAATGGTCTATAAATGCATTACATAGTGCCATGTTTTAGCCACCCTATTTTAGCTACGTATGCTAATAATGTTTGCATTGAACGATTTCATTACCTTTTGAGTGCTGGCCCAATTTTAAAATATCTTCACCTGTCATATAAAAAAATCGTCTTCTTTATCGTGGATATAGAAAGACCAGCAATATTTGATTTTGATATATTTTTTTTTTTTTTAAATATTAAACAAAAAATTTATGTGGATTTTTTTAATTCTATTCAATCCAATCCATTTATCTAATGATCTTTAAAAGATTTTGTTATTGCATTAATTTTATGCCTAAAATTTACTTTACCCTGAACCTTATTTTTAGTTATAGGAAATATTAAATAAATAAGAGAAATAAAATGTATGACAAATAATTTTAATTAAATTTGTTTAAAAAAAAGAACCAAATTAATAGAGCATTGTAATGAAGAGAGTCTAGCAAAATGACAATGATAAATCTTAAGAATAAAATTAATATTGTCAAACAACGTAACAGCGAAAAAAAAACTTATCGAATTTCTTATGCACAACCAACGAAATCTAGGAATTTTAAATATTTTTCTTATTTTTTTTTTTAGTTGTCAAAAATAAAATTATTGTCCTTCAAAAGTAGAGAAATACAAATTAATACACAACAATTGAACGTTATTTAAATAAAAACAATCTGTTTTCATTAAATGTGAAAGAAAAAAACTGAAAAAAATACATCTTTTTAAATTCGTTTGATATGACTGACAGACAGCATAGATATTTTTGCGTAAATATATGAGGAAAAAAAGGAACACCATCACATGTACCATCACTCCTACTGAAGAAGAAACAATAAATTTTCTTTGTTGCTACAACACAGAAAATATTTATATTTAAAATTTTCATTTTTGTTGCCAAGTTTTCAGCTCTTACAGCCGGATTAAGTAATTTACAAAAACAAAAAGCAAAGTTTTTTTTTTCTTTTTGAAAATTGAATAATTCTAAATATTATGCAAAACAGTTCGAAGCAAAAATATGTACATACATACATACATATGTATAAGGAAAACAGTAAATTTTTTTTTAGTACTTAATATCAAATTTAGTACATGCATTTTTGCGTTATCTAAATTTAGCCATAAATACTTATAACCTGAATATATCAAATACTTTTATATCAAAATCAAACAGCTAAAAATGTAGACAATTTAATTTTTAGGTTTTTTCCTTAACAAATAAAAATTGCTTATAAAAAATTCTTACAAATTAAAAATAACCAAAAAAAAAGTATTGAAAATCAGAACATTAGCAATTAGTCATTGTGACATAGTTTGAAATATTTAAACATTTCAATTCGTGACTCATTTAACAATTTAGTAGTTGTAATAGATTATTTTATTATTCATTTTCTTATTTTAATCCTTTGTAGATAGATATACCTGCTGCCTTTACTTTGCCAATTAGAGATCAAATGATTTCAACATTTATTTGTGTTAAATTGTGACAAGTTCATGTCACTTCGACTTGACTTTACTTTTATAATTGTGTTAATTATTTACACAAATACTTTTGCTTGGACTTTACCCTCAAATATATCTTGTAGTTTTTTTTTTTTTTTGCTTTTCGTTTAATAATATCAAACATGTGTGAATTATATAGAATAACATTTATTTGAAAACCCATTGATCTACTTTAAAGAAATGTTACACAAATTCCAAACATTATTTTCTCTAAACTTAGCAAACATTTGTGCATTATTTCTAACCTTCTGTCTACATTAAACATAAAATGATAAACATTAACACTAACATCATGTTAGTGTGAAGTGTTCCCCGTTTTTATTAGACATTAACATGTCTTAACAAATGTCAAACTTCATATAAAAAGAACATTATTTTTAATACTGTTTTTTATATAAAGTTTGACTTTTGTTAAGACATGTTAATGACTAATGTCGACGAGGGCTTAGACAATTACATGTCTTAACAAAAGTCAAACTTCATATAAAAAAAGCAGTATTAAAAATAATGTTTTTTTATATAAAGTTTGACTTTTGTTGAGACATGTTAATGACTAATGTAGACTGGTGATGTAGACTGCCCATGTTAATGTTTTTTTTTTTCACCATTTAACAGGGTTGTTAAAACATTTGTTCCAAAAGCTATTTTATAACATGACAATGTTATTGTTGTTATACATATTTTAATTTGACAGTTTTCTTTTCGCCATCTCTTGCTCAACCGTAAAAACATAAACACGTATTCGCCACCTATAACAACATGAGCAAAATAAATCCGTTGCTCTTCCGACGTCATGTTAATGTGTTATTTAAATTTATTGCTAGTGAAGATGGGGTATAACAAACATACTTTACCAAGGCGAATTAATAGTAGGTGATTGCACGGGCTATTTTCGCTTCATTTGCAAGTGTCAATTTTTATATATAAAAAATTTTTTATTTATTTTTTTTTTGTTTTGTAGTCGAGTTTGACATTTCATTTTCAAACATATCAAGGTATATTTATTTTACTAGGTAGTGCCGTCCCTACAACAATACAAGAACAACATGGCAATTTGTTGTTGCTTTGTAGTTCGAAATGTCAAAAAACATATAAGAAAATTGAGAAGGCGTGTATGTGTTTTATTGCCTTCTCACTTCTACACTATAAAATTTCTGAACACATACAAGTTTTGACATGTCGAACTACTAAATCAGCTAGGCGGACGACAATACCTAGTAAGATAAATATACCTTGAAACATATGATGGGGTTTTTCGCCAGTGCAATCACCTGTTATGGATTCGCCTTGTTCTTTATTTTAATTTTATTTGAAATTTTATTAGAATTTAATTTCGAAAACTTTTTTATAAACATTAAAAAAGAGATCAGAGTGCCTGCATTGACTGTTTCGTAATGTGCTAGTCTATCAGTCTGGAGGATATCAATACGATTCCCGCCAACTACTCTGGTTGTTTTCGGTAGTTAACTTTAATCTTTGTAAATATTTACTTTTTCAGTTGACTGTTGTTTACTTTAATTTGGTAGTTTAAGGGGATAACGCTTTAATCTTATTCCTTCAATATTATTCCTTTGGAAATCTATACATATAATAAAACTGTGACAGGACTATTTTTGGAAAATCTTGTTGCTGATGCAGATAGTAATCGATATGGAATACAAAACAGTAATTTTTGGATCTTTTGTCTGTCTGTCCGTCTGTCTGGCTGTGTTGTAAAAATTACTGAATGAATTTAAAAAAAAAATTGTGAGACGGTGGGTACCTTAGTATCTTGGTTAAAATATAGGATACTTTTTTCCGCAATCTCATTTCAAAGAGAAAATAGAGAAAAAATAGTAAAAGTATACAATATTACCGATTTACAGGTACTGCGAACTTGACAGCTTATTTTAGTTTTGAAAGCGGGATATTTTTAACACTATTTACAGAACTTCACAATATTTTTGAGGGTGCTGTAGCTCAAGGGGTTAGCACGTTGATAACTAAAGCATGGTCTCGAGTTCAATACTCAGCCGTGGCTACATCAATAGCACTAAATCGCCGGCGAAGTAAAACAATTATAAATTGGCTATGCTAGCTTCAAACTAATACGCCTACATAACACAAGAGGCGCTGCAACACTGTTCTAAAAATAATCATAATGTGCAATTGCAGTATTGCCACATGAAGCTTTACTATCACACTAACCATCTGTCTTAACTACTCCTTCCCTTTCCAAAGGAAGTAACACGGTTAAATATAGGCATTAATTGCCTGAATGTTACTTCTCTTAAAAACAGGTGAAAAAAATTGAGTAATTACTCAGGGATGGGTACCTCTATATAAAGTAAATGCATTAACTATAACTGCGGCACTATAAAAGTAACTGTCTTATAATTTGGTGTGGATTACATTCAAAGCAAAATGGAACAAAATATTGTTAGGACGCCCAAGACCATAAAATATCTAATGCTTTGCTTCTTGATATGCCAAACATTTTCTACATTTAAAGTCGCACCTATTTAAAACTGCTTCGACTTAAAACATACTTCTTTCTATAACTAGTAGCAAATTTATTAACAATATTTAAATCCAAAGCTGGTTTTAGAAAACAAACTCTTTATTAAAAGTACGATTTTATTGTAAAATGTACGATCATTTTACAATAAAATCCAAATTCAAAGGATTATAGAAAATGTGATAGTTAATGCGAAACAAAACATAAATGTAAAAATGATAAGATTAAAATGTTAATTAAGCTCTTGCTGGGTACAATTATAGTCATAGATATTTGACCAAGAATGTGGTTCACATTTTAAACTCAGTACGAAAATGTTGGATAGGAGGAACTTAACTTTATTTTAACATTTCCTTCGTTTATTTTTTGTTTTTTTTTTTTTTTTCTAAGTATGTACTTATTTTATGGACAGAAACCTTAATGTGATGACCTAATTGGTAAAAGTATTCGTTCAACCCTATGTGAATGCAGAGTATGTAGAGGGATTGAACGAATTTAAACCTTACAAAATTACTTTAAGTTTTTTTTTTCTTAACAAACATATAACTTATGTATAGGGGTGAGAAGGCCCTTTAAAAATCAATTTCTCATTGTTTAAGTAAAAACATCAGTCAATATTTTAACTAATTGTCATCCTCTTTGTCTTTTTTTTTTTAATGTCCACATTAAAAAATCCAGCAAACAAACTTCCATCGAAATCGAACAATTGAATGCTCGCGTTGTTGAAGCCGAAACCCGTTTGAAAACCGAAGTCCAACGCATCAAGAAGAAGTTGCAAATCCAAATTACCGAATTGGAAATGTCCTTGGATGTTGCCAACAAGACCAACATTGATTTGCAAAAGATAATTAAGAAACAATCATTGCAATTGACCGAATTGCAAGCTCATTACGAAGACGTACAACGTCAATTGCAATCGACTTTGGATCAATATGGTGTTGCTCAACGTCGTTTGGCCGGTATGAATGGTGAATTGGAAGAAGTACGTTCACAATTAGATAGTGCTCAACGTGCTAAGCGTACCGTTGAATTGCAATTCGAGGAGGCTCAAACACGCATCAATGAATTGCACACTACCAACATTAACTTGGTATCCATCAAATCGAAATTGGAACAAGAATTGACCGTTATTTCTAGCGATTATGAAGAAGTATCCAAGGAATTGCGCATTAGTGATGAACGTTACCAAAAGGTTCAAGTAAGTATTTAATGAAAGGTCATAAATCCATGAAAATTAAAAATATATATGTATATGTGTTGTTGTTTCCAGGTTGAACTTAAACACACCATTGAACAAATCCACGAAGAACAAGAGCGTATTATCAAATTGGAAACCATCAAGAAGTCTTTGGAAGTCGAAGTTAAGGTAAGAACAATGGAATGATGAAGAAATAAAAAAGTTTTACATGGGTAAAAGCATCAAGATATTTTCAAAATAATACAAAAAAAGAATTTTTTTTGCACCGATTAACGATTTTATTTAGTTTCAGATACAATTTTATTTTATTTTTTAATTATATACTTATTTAAGAAAGAAAAAACTAATATTTTTATTTAATAAATAATTGAATCAATTAAAAATTTAATTAAACTTGTATCTGAAACTAATTAAAACCTCTTTTTGGTGCACAATTTTTATTTTCTGTGTGTTCTTTCCAAAGGCCCCCAACCAAAAAAAGTGGTTAAAATGAAATTGCATTGGTTTGCTAAATATTTAGCAAAGTGACACAAACCTACCTTGTTGAAAGCTGGTATGCTACTGATTTAAAATTTTTACATGTTTTGTTCTCTTTGTGAGAATCTCGTTGAGATTGTGTATGTGCTCACAGACCCTTAGGGGTTTGCGTGGGGGCTCTTGGTTCTTTCTCAGCAGAATATTTTAAAAAGACATAATTCCTTTTTGTGTTACAAAAATATTTATCACGAAAATTGTACAGCAGATTAAAAAGTATCCAGAAATGGATTGCCTTAAAGTGACTTATGACCAGCATTTAAAAATTAATTTTTTATTTTGCCTATTACCATTGTTGGAAGAAAATTTAAAAAAAAATTAGTTCACATTTTTACTACTCTTGCATTTATTTTTTGCTATATACAGCTTTCTCTTTTTTGCTTTTACCGAAGAAAAAGACTAGCTCAAAAAGCCATGCAATATTAGAAATAAAAAATTCTAGCTTACAAAAATCAACAAATCCACGAAACAGATATCATAACTGGCTGAAAAATCTAAGTCTGTTAGAAAAGCAAACAAGAACTAATAGCCTCACGAACAAGTGCTAATATCTACACAAACAACTGCTAGTAGCCGCACGAACATGTGCTAAAATCCTAAAAAATTCATACACAAGTGCTAATAGACGTACGACCAAGAGCGTCTGAGTCAAAACATTCCAGCAGTAAAATCATATTTATTTGTGTATATAAAGATGCCTTATAATGAAACACACAATTATTTATTACTTTTGTTTTTAAGCATTCGATATGAGAAATGACTTAATTCATAAATTATTATTTTTTGAAATATAAACCCGTAAATTAAGATTCTAATCTATACATACATATAATAAAATAGTAACTCATTTCCTGTCTGCCTGTCTTTCTGTCTGTGTTCGCATCACGTAAAAACTACTGGATGGAATTTAACATTTGTGAAGTGGTACCTTAGTATCCTGATTTTTTCCGCAATAATATCTTATTTCTAAAAGAAAGTGGAGAAAAAGCAGTGAAAGTACGCCGATTTTGTTTACCGATTTAAAGGTACTGCATACTTTAAGGCATCTTTTATTTTTGAAAGCAGTAAATTTAGGACTGTTTATGTTTTTGGGTGCGATAAGTACATACGATACATATATATCAGAGATCGTAGAAATGTACAAGAAATTTTAATGGACACCTTGAAAACACTCTACACCTTCTATACATTGAAGACATTGCCTTTCTTTCGGCATGTACATCTGATATTAATGTGTGGCTATGACTGTACTTGTGTACATCTTGTGTATATGCTTTAGCAAGCAAACACATGGGTGGGAGTTGCCATATTAGTGTTTTTTATAACTTTTGAACAAAAGACATAAAAGTGATATTGGGTATTTATTTATATTTATTATAATACAAACATAGTCCGAAGGACCGTGTTCAGTTTTATTAATTTCAATATTAAATTACATGTTTGTACTGACTTACACTTAATTTCACTAAAGCGAAGTATTAATAAATAAATAAAGGTATTTTTTTATATTAGTTAAAACATAAAATAATCTTTATTTCAAATTCAAATCTCTAATAAGAAGTAAAATTTTCATTAACTGTTTTTTCTACTTTGAAAAAAAAAAACTAACCAAATTTAAATAAAAGTACAAACAACCAAAAACGGCAACGCTGTTTGCTTTCACTGCGCACACACACATTAATCTTATGAAGTAACAAAACAAATTCAATGGTATCTTCACCACGAATGTGCATACGTATATAAAGTTAATTCGATGCATTTAGATATAATGCACAGAAGTGGACACTCAAGAGTTATTCGTGTATAAAGTGAGTCATGCATAAATTTTTCAATGTATTTTTTTCGATGTCCATTGTGTAGCTTTGTGTGTATAAAGGATAAAATTTGTACACTAAATTAATCTCTGATACATAACGTTTCTTAAAGTAGGGTATTTTTTGTTTTATTTTAGAACTTGTCTATTCGCTTGGAAGAGGTTGAATTAAACGCCGTTGCTGGTAGCAAACGTATCATCAGCAAATTGGAAGCCCGTGTACGTGATTTGGAACTTGAATTGGAAGAAGAGAAGAGAAGACACGCCGAAACCATCAAGATCTTGAGAAAGAAGGAACGTACCGTCAAGGAAGTTATGGTACAATGTGAAGAAGATCAAAAGAATATTATTTTGTTGCAAGATGCTTTGGACAAATCCACTGTTAAGGTCAATCTCTTCAAGCGTCAATTGGCTGAACAAGTAGGTTTAAAAAAAAACACATACACCCAAAAACACACTCTATAACGTTAACTGAAATACCTTTTCTTTTTATCTTTCCTTATTCATTAACAGGAGGGCATGTCTCATCATACCGTTACCCGCGTACGCCGTTTCCAACGTGAATTGGAAGCCGCTGAAGATCGTGCCGAATGCGCCGAGACCAACTTGAATATGATCCGTGCCAAGCACCGCACTTTTGTCACCACCTCCACCGTGCCCGGCTCTCAAGTTTACATTCAGGAAACCACAAGAACGATCACCGAATAAATCAAATTTATTTAATTTTTTACCTTAAAAAGATGAATCGCTTTATCAATTATTAAACTCTTATCAAGTGTTTTTTTTTCTTCTTCTTTGTGTTAAAGAACTATTTATTGAAACAGCATATATGTAGTTCATTTCTTTCGAACATCTGAAGTCCTGATAATGAGAACAATTGTATTTTAATTTAATTTTAATGAGCCAAAAACCAACCCAACTTAAAAAAATGAACAACAAATAAACTTTTTAAATTTAAGAACTTTAATAATATTAAAGAACAAAAATAAAAGTATAATAATAAACATCAATTACAACAACAACAACATTTAAAAACATACACAGTTTTGTTAACATTTAATAAAATATTTGAAAGAAAACCCTTAAATAAAAATCAAACATTTTCTTAAAAATAATTCAAAAACGAAAAACGCAGGCAAAACATCGTCAGACAGACGTTTGCAGTCAGACACCCACAAAAATTAACATTTTTAGTTTTATTATTAAGGTTTTTTTATATAAACATTTAGATATTTTTGCTTAATTTTTTTGGGTTTCAAAATTATTAAAGCATTTTGTTTGTTTCTTTCTTTTTTTAAATAAACATTACTAGATAAATAAAATAACAATTTAAAAAAATTTATTTTTGTCATACAAAAAGAAAAGCAAAAGCCCTTATCATCATTTACGTCTTTGTCTTTAAAATTAATAATAAAATAATATTATTGTGTAGTTTTTTATTTATAAATATTTAAAAGTTTTGTTGCATAAAATTCATAATTTTTACTAATGATCACACTGTAATTTCTTTCTATAACTTCTTTATTCTCTGTCACTCACTATCACTCTCTTTCATCTCTTTTAGTTTTATTGTTTTTGCTTTAGCTTTTAATACAAACATACATACATACATATGTAAATACATACATATGTTCATATCTATCATATTACATATTTTATATTGAAATCGATTTTATTATATAAAAAATAAAAAGGTTAACATTTTAATAAAATAATACTTAATAAATCATAATCATGTAACATACAATTTATAAAATTAAAATCAAAAAATAAATTCATTTTAACTTCTTCCTTCATTGCTTTAAATTTGTAAGTATGGCGTCGCAGGAAAAAAAAACTATAAGAAGTATGAGGTCATATCATATAGAACACAGACTTGGGGATGTCAATTACATTTTGTAAATAATTACAGATGCAATTACGGACCAAAAAATATTTATTTAGATTTTCAGAGATTTCCAAATTAACTTATTGGGTTTAAAATGTAATTTATTTGCATGTAATGATTATTGCCTAATTAAAATTACAAATAATTTGTAATTGAACATTATCAATTATAATTACGTGTTATGTGTAATTGAAAATGTTCAATTACTATTTACAAGTAATTGACATTTTTCAATCACAATTACATCTATTTGTAATTGATTTTATTCCCTGATTTCAATTACTTAGAATGTGTAACTGGGAATTTCGAAATACACATTTCGGGTAATTATAATTGTAATTGAAATGTAATTGGAACTTTCCATGTCTGCATTGAAACGCTTCATTTACTACAGCTAATTAAGAAGTAAACTAAAAATTATAAAAATTATATAATTAAACCCCTACGGATATTTTTAGTTTTGTATGGCACCCACGTTGCTCATGCGTTAGGAGTAGGGTTTGGGATTTTCCGTACTTTTTCACTTGCCGGGAAACGGGAAAAAAATATTCGCATTACTGGGAATTCCCGGGAATGACTTTAACGAAACAGGAGCCTAATCATCGCATTCGATATCGAGTGAACTATCGAATCGAATACAAAATTCGAAACTAGTCTAGTAAGCTAATTATGCCATTCGACATGTATTGAATCGTTATTTTTAACAAATTGTAATAGATTAATAAGAAGTCAACAAGTGACAAGAAAACATGGTTTAAAAACATTTCCATTCGAATGAAATTACGATACTTTTTATTCGATATCTAGTGTCTTGATACTAAAATGAAAAATTACGAGAGATTTTACTCGATATCGAGTATTAGACCCCAGTATTTAAAAATTCTTAGTTTTGTTAGTATTAAAAGTTTATAAATCTCAAAATCAGTTCAGACGACAAAAATTGCAAGATATAACAAATATTTATATACGGTACGATTAAAAAATAACCGTTATTTTCAATTTTTGAGAGGTACGTATTAGAGTGCTGCACAATTCAACAATATTTAAAAAACTGTCACACACAAAAATTCCATGCCATGTTATGTTATGCCAACACGAACAAGCTGTTGTGCCATGCTGTGCCAACTCAAACTCACTGTCATTACATGTCATTGCAAAGCATCTATACTGTTGTGCCCTGTTGTGCTGATCAACATGTTGTACATGCGCATAGAAATAAGGTTTTGAGTTGTGTGTATTATTTTTTTGAGGTGATCATCAGCAATTGCCTTATAGAGAAAATCTGAATACTAGTAAATAAAAGAATTCAACTCACACATTTTTATTTTTGGTTGTATTAACGCGGGTATTCCACAAGGTAGTGTCCTGGGACCAGTATTATACACAATTTTTACAGCAGATATGCCAACAATTGAAAATATAACTACTGCTACCTATGCAGACGATACTGCTTTGTTAGCCTCAAACGAATCACCGATAATAGCTTCCGAGATGCTACAAAATCAATTGAATCTTCTTCAAGATTGGCTTCAAAAGTGGAATATTAAAGTTAATAACACAAAGTCCGTTCATATCACATTTACGCTAAGAAAAAATGATTGCTCGCCTGTTTATTTGAATGGCACAGCTATACCCAGCTGCAATACTGTAAAATATTTAGGCCTTCATCTTGATCGAAGACTTACTTGGAAAGAGCATGTCAAAAAGAAACGTGAGCAGCTTAAATTAAAAACAAGAAAAATGTTTTGGTTATTGATCCCAAGATCAAGCTTAAGCTTGGAAAATAAGGTTCTGTTATACAAAACAATTCTAAAACCTATATGGACATACGGCATCCAACTTTGGGGAACTGCAAGTAATTCGAACGTTGAGATATTACAGAGATACCAGTCAAAAACTCTCAGACTTTTAACAAATGCGCCATGGTTTATCAGCAACAAAAACATACACAGAGATCTTCGAATTTTAATGGTAAAGGAAGAGATCAATAACTTCAGTGAGAGATATCTTAATAGACTAAGTAATCATTCCAATGTGTTAGCAATAAACCTATTAGATGATAGCAATGAAATCCAGAGACTTAAAAGGCTTCATGTTCTTGACCTTCCCTTCCGATAATAGAAAATTTAATTTGTCAAATCCTATTTAAATTAAAAAAGTAAAATTTGATTTTCTTTTTTTTTTTTTTTTGAGTTTTAAGGAAAACTCAATGTATGTTATTTATATGTCATGAAATTTGCTTATTATTTTGTTATTTTGATTGTAAAATAGATTGCAAATAAAACAATTAAAAAAAAAAAAAAAACTCATTTTTATAATGTATTTAGATAAATAGTTTGCATTTTTTCTTTTATTTATTTTGATTTATTTTCAATAACCTAGCCTCTTGGCCATAATCGGTTACAATATTCTGCTTATATATAATTAACAAATATTGAATAAAATTAAAAATTGAAACACTATAAGATGTTCAACCATCTTAGACAAGATATTGGTCTAAATTCACTGCTACCTGCATAAACGCAATTCTTTTTTATGGGAATAATCTTTGCAACCTTCCATAATAGTGGAAAAGTATTGAATTAATGAATTTAATATATTATTTCCCATAATTGGCATTATTAATTTAATAAACTTAAGAGCAAAGCAATCATATCCAACAGCATTGGACTTTATCAAATTGAAAGCTCAAACATCCATAGCACGAAAAGAGAAAAACTAGAAAACTCAATCAACCCATAACGATCAACATATTGATTAGAGGAAAAGTCATTATTGAGAACATAAGGGTCAAGATTATCCAAATCCTTAGGACCATCCGCCAATCCATTTTTATTTCAGATAGACCAAATCTCCTTATTGCTTCTATCATCAAAAATTGAAGCATGAGCTCTTCTTTTAAATTTTCTAATTACCGTTTTAGCCTTGTTTCTGCATCTACAAAAAACTCTCCAATTTTCACCAGTCCTTTCACCCAAATATGTTCTCAAAGTGATAGTTGATACCTAATCTCAGGCGTACCGAACCAGTCATCCCCGCAGAAACTTCATATTGTCATTTAAAATTTTTAACTGATGATCAAATATATTTCATCTAAGTCAGTCAAATATATTTCATACTACGTATGTTCGATTTTCGCATTTTTTTTATTATTTGGTACACATGTCTGTTTTTTATGTTGACAATATCAGCTATTTTGGATTGTCAGTTTGTTTTTGTTTTTGGTGTGCTCCTCGATTTTTTACTATTTCAAAAAATGGATCAAAGAAACTGTATTAAGATCTGTGTAAAAAATTAAATTAAATGTGCAAGGACATTTGAAATGTTGACTATGGCGCACAGTGGTGCCACTTCATACATCCAACTGCAAAAAATAGAAGGAGTGATCCTACAATGATGAAATTTGGCACACTTATTCAGTATTATATAGATAAGAAAAATTCAAAAAATTTTTGAAATCCGTCGACTCCTTGCGGTACCTGCCTTGGACCCCCATTTTTTTCACATATTTTTCTTCTCGGTGTATAAGCAGGAATTCTCAACAAAATTCGATGAAATTCGGCACACATCTTTAAGTTGACTCAGTATTATTATGTTATAAGTACTGAGGTGGAATATTCTTACTAAATTTTATTTTTTTCATAAGATTAACAAAAATTTCAAAAAATTAATAAAAATTTGAATACATATACAATCATTACTTGGTAATGAAAAGTTAGACATTTTATTCTTCAATGATCATTTCTTTAACTACATCATCCAATTCCAAAATATTTTTATGAGGCGGACGTCTTAAACTACTAATATATGGATCAGACGACTCAAGTAAACGATGAAAAACATCAGTATTTGTTGCAGTTCTACTGCACTTTCTAGAAAACATTAATCTGTAATTTCTATAATCTTTATTACGTGCTTCTTCTGCTTCCTCGGAGAGCATTCCAATTGGGAGTACTGCTGCATCTATTATGTCCTTTCCATGTATAAGGATTTTGTGGACAGTAACAGGCATGAAATACCACTCATATTTTTGGACAAACAGTTGAGCAGTTTGCCACGTAAATTTTTTAAACTTTGTAGTATCAATTTTCTGTCCACACGTTATTGCCTGAAGAATGATACGAAAACGATCTATTAGTTCTTCACTGACCCCAGTTATATCTGCAACAAGAGCTGGATTGGAAAAAACCTTCTTGAGGTATTACCATCGTTTGATGTTCCAGATCCTTGCTTTACAGCATCCACACGTAAGCTCATCCGTTCTTTAAATTCAGTCTGAATTCGTTGCTTATTCTCTTGTTTTAAAATTTTATGTTGAGCATCGGTTGCAGACCACTTACAGAAGGGCATGTTGTATGCTATATGGAGTACGCACTCCATTAATTTTATCCTAGCGTGTAATGAAGAAATTCCTAATTTGCAAGCTTCATTATCAATATTCTTTCTTAAAACCGCTTCTAAATCATTCATTTCTGAAGGTTTAGCTTTACAAATGTAACACACAGCTGCTGAACTAGTATTTGTAACGGTCTGAGCAGTTTTACCATCTAACATCGTAAACAATAAATTATGCGTTACGTTGAGATGTTTTTCGTTAATAGCAACTTTCGTTTTTTCTAAACGATGTATGCTTAATCTCATGTTTTCTACAACTGTTAATACTTTTTCTTTTGTTTCTTTAGCAAATTCAAAAAAAATTGGCCGACAGTACCTTGTTGAAGACGGGCTTTTATTACGCCAAAACTCCTCGTCAGTGTTTGACTTTAGACTTAGGGGCACCATCGATGCTAAAATCAGACTCCTGTCACTTATATCAGTTGGCAAACTTTGATTGTATTCAGAATGTCCTGATGAGCCATCACATCCCCACTTCGAGATTAGAGTACATTCAAAATTTGACATTGAATTAATTTGTTCCTGCGAAAAACTTTCAAAAAGTCGCCTTGTCGTATGGTCCATAAGACTTTGTAGATCCATAGAGGCTTCTTTTTCCAACACTTGCACTTTATCCGGATAACATTTCTTCTTTTCAGCTAGCACTTTTTTGTAAGATGGCAAAATGTCATATCCTTCTCTTTGCAAAACGTACTTTATTGTTTCGTACTGATGTTTTGATAGTTCTGCATCCAGCATTAAGGCAAGTGCAGTTGTTGAAGGAATATGTGACTGTGGTGTTACTTTTGTACCTGGTAAAGTTCCACTCGCCAATATTAATTGTTCTTGTGTATACTGGGATGCTAAATCAGCAGCTTTGTACCTTTTACTACGATACTTGCAATCTTCAAATTCCTTAACTGGTCTTCCTTTTTTCTTTGAACAGCTAGGTTGGTCATCAGCAAGTGATACTTCGAATATATCTTAAAAATTTTACAATAACCAAAATTATTTATTTTTGTTTTATAAAATTTTTACTCAAAATGATTTACTTTCTAACCAAGTCGAATTTTTTTTAAAGAAATAAGATTTGATTTTGTGCGCTTCCACCCAGCGATTTAAAAAGTGGCACAAAAATCGCCTTTGAACTGCCTTCTTCACTATTTCAACTTCATCAGTGGTAAGCATCGAATTTTTTTGTTTTATAAAATTTGTTAACAAATCGACATTGTTACCACAATTAAAAAGTTCCTGGCACAATTCACTATGCAACACAGAAAATAAACTCATTTTAATAATAATATTTTAAATTTTATTATGATATTTATTAATGTGAACAATTTAATTTCTTTGATTTAATTTTATTTCCAATTTAAGCAGCTTTGTTTCTACCTATATATTATTTTTATTATTAAAACATATGGTTTTGTTTTTTTTTTTTTATTTCTTATGCACTTTTTCAAAATATGTAGCTGTCAATAATTTATTAACAAATTGTTTTTATAATTTTAATAACTGCAGTTTGATTAAAAAGTAAAGGCCTAAGATATGTAACGTTTTTTTTTATTATAAGTGCGAGGGTGCAATATTCATGACTTTTTTTACTAAATTTTAATTTTTTCAAAAGATTGAGAAAAGTTGGTGAATTTTTTTAGCTAATTCGAAAGAAAACCCTTTTACCTACAATTTTATTATACTGAGAGCACGGAGGCAGACCTAGGCAAATGACTTTTTCTCCAACGAAATCGGCCAATGCTAAATTTTACAGGACAATTTTGATGCGCCCATATCTTCGAAAGTACATGACCACTAATCTTTTTTTTTGCTCCTAAACAAAAAGAACATCTCAAAGTTAAATAAAATCGACATTGACGTTTCACCAGTCGAAATACCTTCGATACACAAATCCCTGAATTTCAATAAAATTATCATATATTTTAGCTTTTTAACAATCAGGTGATTTCAACCGATTTTTTTAAGTATATATCTATATATCTTAAGAAAAAAAATACAGATTTTTTATCGGCAGACTCTTCTCTATTAAATGGCATCATTAGATTTTTGAAATGTGATAGTCAAAAAATGCATTTTTTGCAGCAGCGGCACCATAGTGTGGCGTTTGGCGAGTTAGAATTAAAATGCTCATGATTTTAAATTTCCCCTTTCCGGAGAAATTAGCTAAAATTGTCCTGTTAAATTGTTTAATCCCAGGAGGAAATTTCCGTTTCCCAAACCCTAGTTAGGAGACTTTTTGCTTCCAAGTTAAATTATTGTATTTTTTTATTATTAAAATAAATATGAAAGGATATATGTATGCTTTGACATTTTTATTTTCAAACAGCACCATCTATTGCTCAATCGTACTACTACTATATGATGTTTAGTAAGCATTCAAACAACATTGTTGGAAAACATGAAATAACATAAGCGGCATTTAGTAACAGGGTTGTCAGATTTATTTTCACCTATTTCGCCAAAATCGATGTGAAAAATCTCCAAAACAGTTTTTTGTTAAAATTTGCCTCTAATATATACAATATTTTTTAATTTAAAAAATATTTTTTAAATCACAAAAAATAAATTTAATCGAAATAGCTAAAATTCGCAAAAAAAATTGTTTAGAATATGTTTTATAGGAATTAAATTTATTCATCATGACTAAAGATCAAGATTTGTGTGCCACTTGCCCTATTTTAATTCATAAAATTCATAGCATGTGTTTCGCAATCGAGTTATTGAATTATTGAAATCGATCTTTCCATGCAGTAATTTAAAAAATTAAAAAAAGAGAGATTTAAGCATTTATTACATGACCAGGCCAAGTTTGCCAAACATCATTACACAACAGACACTGAGTAGTTAGGTTCTTATTTAAGATGCCGAGTGAATAAGTTGCTGCTTTGTTAATTAATGAATAATAGGAAAACGACAATCAGAAAAAATCAGTCAAGTGCGAGGGTTCCGTACTATGTTTAGTACAACTTTTAAAATTCAGTTGTTGAGTCACCCTTTAATTTTAAAATTAAAGTCATAATCGCAAAAATTGCATCACTTTTGGAACACCCTTTAACTTTTACTAATTGTTGTTACAGCGGCCATGGTAATAAATTTTCTATAAAAATATACATGCGCCTACCTACTGCGGTTAATAATATAATAATAAAATAAGGTAATATACGTGAAAAATATGTCACTGATGGAACACCCTTTAGATATTATTAATTGTTACAGCGGCCGAAGTACAAAATCTACTGTAAACATTGCAAGAGTCTACCTATTACGGTTAAAAAAATAATGCTATTTACGTACAAATCATGTCTCTGTCGGAACACCCTTTAATTTTGTTATTTGCTATAGCGGCCATGACAATTCTCTTTCTATGAATATATCAATGGTCTACCTATTACTATTAAAAAATAAGTTACTATACGTGAAAAACATGTCACTTCTGACAGTAACTCTTTAATTTTTAGTAATTGTCATAACGGTCATGGCAACACATCTTCTATACAAAATTGGAAGAGTCTACCTATTATGGTTCAAAAAATATGTCGTTATACATGCAAAACACGTCACTGTCGGAAATCCCTTTAAATTTTTATTGTTTTTATAGGGGTCATAGTAATACACCATTTGTGAAAATTTCAAGAGTCTGTCTATTATAGTTAAAAAATTAGTCAATGTTTATGCAAATCACTACACAATCGGCACACCCTTTAATTTTTTCTATTTGTTATAGAGGCCCTAGTAATACACCTCCTGTAAAAACTTCAAGAGTCTACCTATCATCATTCAAAACTTCTGCCATATACATGCAAATCACGTCACTATCGGAACACCCTTTAATTTCTAGGTTTAATATTGTATACTTGCTTATAACGCGATCATAGTTTAAATTACTGTCTACAAATTTTATGTGGTTGCCTCCTATAGCCCAAGAAATAAAGACATATAGGCAAATAACACGTTATATTTGGCACACCCCATAAGTTTTAGTTTTTGTTGCTGTAGTGACAACAGTTATACACCTTCTGTGAACATTTCAAGAGTCTACCTAATATGGTTCAAAACTTAGGCCTTATACATGAAAATCACACCACTATCGGAACACCCTTTAATTTTTAGGTTTATTTTTTTACACTTATTTATATAAGGAACTAAGTTTTAATTACTGCTTGCATATTTTTAGTGTATTCTTCCTACAGTTCAAGAAATAAGCACATATTCGTGAATAACAACTCTCTATCGGAACACCCTATAAGTTTTAGTATTTATTGCTATAGCGGCAACAGCTATACATCATCTGTGAAAATTTCAAGAGTCTACCTATTACGGTTCCAGAGATAAAAGGCGCTGACATTGTAGCGAAAAGAATAGGGTTTCGTTTTTACCCTTTGGGTACGGAACCCTAAACAGAACGAAACGAATTTGGACAAAGGAATTAATGAGAGAATTATAAACAACGGCACCTGACGATTATATATATTTTTTAATTTATTCTACAGTTTATTGTTTAAAAAAAAAAATATTGAAAAAAATACATATATTCAAGATGTTATTTTTTCAAATGAACATCTTTCGGCAACATTGAATTTCCTAGTATCTGGTCAAAGTTATGCCTCGTTAAAATCTCTTTATTATTAAAATATTTTGGGAATTTAAATATTAATTATTTAATATTATGCTAATTACCCATAACGATTTTTAATAAAAATGCAATTTATTTGTTGGGTTTCACTGGTTTCCTGATGATCTAGCCTGAGCAACCAGTGAAATACGTATAGGAATTAGGTCTTTTCCCCCAACAAATAAATTGCATTTTTTATTAAATAGCATAATATTAAATAATATTAAATAATTAAATCTCTTTAATTCATATTGTTTGAAGGAATAATATAAGTTTTACGAAAATGTATAAATATACATATGTATGTAATATTTAAATTATTCAGAAACAAAATTCAAGGTTTCAAACAGTTCCATGTAATATATTTACTCCACTGTTATATGTCCTCTATCATGAATAGTTTTAGTAGTTTACTTTCAGTGCACCGTGAATCCTTTGAATCTGTTTTTATTATGCCTGATAAACGTTTAATCAAATCTATCTTAATTTTTAGAACAAGTCATAATGTTAAAAACTGTCTAAGGTCAAGAAAAACATTTCGCCAATTTTATTATGGGATTTTTCTTTACAATAATTGAAAAATACAAATTAATTAATATTTTTGCTAACTCGTCTGTCTACCTATACTTTTCTAAATTGAATCTTAGCAACCAATTTTTCCATTGTACATACATACATACATGCGAGTAAGTATGTACATAAATGAAATATTTTATAAATAAACTCTAAGACCCTTTACATTTAATACCACTAATAAAATGACATGAAATACCATATATTAACACTAACACGCATGCAAAAGCAATCAATTCTCTTAAAAACGAGCGCTCTAACCAAGCCATCTTTACTGTTCGCATACAAAAATACAACTGAAATTTACACTGTATTTAACAAACATGCATTTAAACGAGTTTGATGACCTAATGGCAAACACAAAATATTAAAAATTTGAAATCCATCCAGCGCGTGTTGTACTATTAATTTTAGTCTATCATAAATATTACTCCTATAAGTATGCAACAAATTTTGTATGCAAGCATGCCTTTTAAGCAAGAGCCCCCACGCAAACCCCTAAGGGTCTGTGAGCACATATACAATCTCAACCAGAATCTCACAAAGAGAACAAAACATGTAAAAATTTTAAATCAGTAGCATACCAGCTTTCAACAAGGTAGGTTTTTGTCACTTTGCTAGATATTTAGCAAACCAATGCATTTTCATTTTAACCACTTTTTTGGTTGGGGGCCTTTGCTTTTAAGCATCTTCAAATGGTGATGTTTTTTTCAAATTGAAAGAATAGGCCTTCAAATATTTTGTAGTAAAAAGGCGTAGGTAGACCAGCATTCCTTTTTACTTCCTTTTTATTTTTCCAACAAAACTTGTAATTACTGCCATTTTGAATCGATCATATCTATTAAACTACTTAAGTTACCATAATAATTTATTTTATTTAAAAAATATAAATTACTATAGTTCATTAAAAAAAAAAACAGTGATTAAAAGGTTAGTAACAACAATTACTTACATATAAGTACACGTTACAGACTTTTTGTATAAAAAAAATATTGAATATAAGAAAACAATTTTGTAGACTTTACTTAATGAAACGTTTCTCTATCGAAGTACAATATTAGATTTTTTTAAATAAATTTTCGGACATAACTTTTTTCCTACAAAATCCCACATTGCGTCTCACGGGGGCCATAGCGGAAAAATCGTTTCTCCGCTAAGCCACACATCCATTTGAACTGGGCACAAAAATATAAGTACTTTATTTACAACGTTATAAGTTACGAATTTTTAATTACCATTGAGAACAGCTATGAATATAAAAAAAGCTCCAGCTTTTTTAAGTAAAGAATAGATCAAAATCATCGGCCGTTAATTGCTTATTCGATTACAACACCGCAACGAAAGGAAAGGATTAGAGTACGCCTTTGATAACAGATAACAGCAACAAATTTAAAAAATTTCTCCTAATATTATATTTTTCTTTTGTATATAAATGTAGATGAAGTAGTCTGCTATCAAACAAAAAAGATTCAGCTCTATCAGGTATGTGATGAAAAGCGATCGATTTTAAAACGATCGTTTTTAAAGGGTGTGATGAATTTCGATCGATTTTGAGCATTGTTTTTGAGCCCATCTCTTAACATTTGGGTTTGAAAAGTATACAAGAAAAAATAAAAATCAA
This sequence comes from Phasia obesa, assembly GCA_949628195.1. Classification (NCBI taxonomy): domain Eukaryota; kingdom Metazoa; phylum Arthropoda; class Insecta; order Diptera; family Tachinidae; genus Phasia; species Phasia obesa. The sequence goes on from OX451217.1 coordinate 35,982,655, forward strand.
ACAAAAATAAGGAATTTAGACAAAAATATTAAAAAAATGAAAAATTAGTAAAAACTAATTTTTATACAAAACGACAAAATCGTTTTAAAATCGATTCGTTTTCAAAATCGTTTTCCATCACATACCTAAATATCTTTCTTACGAGCAAAACTATGTGCTTTTAAATATGAGTATTCCCATATTTATTACACTTCTATCTATCTTATGTTATGCTATTGTTATGTTAACAGTAGAATTTTTAAATTGAAAATAGTCTAGTTTTTAACTCAGAAAAGATATAACCTTGAAATGTTGCCACAATAAATAAATGTTGCCAAAACTTCAAAAAAATTTGCTAAAAATTTTTGCTAAAAATTTTTTTGAATTTTGAAAAAACCGGTTGTAACTCACTTATTTTCAAATATAATTAACAGATTTATATATCACAGATTAATACATATATCACTTTCTAGGTATTATCTAGACCTTTAAACCCATGAATAATTTTTGAAAATCTAAAAAATTTTAAAGTGCGTGGTTGCCAACTTTGAGAATACATAGCGCCACCCCTCAGATACTCCTATGCTATACTCATATCAAATTTTTGATCAATCGGTGCTTGTCCTGTACGAATGGCTGAGTATTTGGATTCTGCCCGCACTGTGCGTCGTGGCGTATAATTAATATTTATAATTGATTTAAAATAAAATTGCAGAGTGATATTGACCAAGTTGATCAAAATTTTGCAACCTTATATTCTTTTAGTTTGAATGCAGAACATATTATGCTTTTAATATATTTTGATCCAAAAGATATAATCATTAGCTTAACAAAAAATAAAGGCTGTACCTTCTTACATCAAAATGTTTGAAAACAGTGGGGCAGAATTTGTATATTTTGGAAATATATGGACCATTTCTAAACTACGACTAAAATAATAAAGGGCATAGAAGAGTATTATTCAAGTTTATGTTTTGAAACAAACGACTTACATTTGTACGTTGCGTTGAAAACTAAAGTTAAAAGCGAGCAATTTTACTTGAACAACTACACGTAAAAACACTGATGTTAAATGGTAATTGTAGATACGCAGACACACACTGAGTGTTTCGAACGAGACGAGCAAACACGGTTCCCACTAGTATAGAAAGTTCGTTTTACTCGGTCACCTCAATGATACGAACAGAGGTTTGCTCACTAATACGCCCACGACCTAAAAACGCTGCGTTTTCAAATCGCAAATCGTTTTTAAAACGCAAAACGCATTTAAGCATGTTCTGAAAACGAAGCGATTTGCTGGCGTTTTGCCTTTTTCGAAGTTGTGTTCGAACAAATAAAAAACATATGTTTTAAAATAACAAAACATAAACATAGAAAAAATTATTCATAAATTAATTATTCGTCAATTAAAAGAATTATCAAAAAATAATTTTTTTTGAATAAATTTTAAATTAAACCGACTATTTTTATGCTTAAAACAAATGATACCGACAATTGACAAAAACAAAGCAACATTTTAAATTGCATATTTTTAATTAAAATTGTGAAAAAATGTTAAAAGTTTTTCTGCAAATAAAAACAGAACATATTAAATTTTAATTTTACATCAATTTATTTTCTCTTTCAAAAGTGCAGTTTAAATAAAAATGACCAGATCGCTTCAGCATACACTAGCGGTTTGAAAACGCCAGATTTCTAGCGTTTTCGTTTGCCAGAACACCTGTTTGGCGTTTTCAAATCGAAAACGCAAATTTAAAGCGATATGCGTTTTTCAGAACATGGGCGATAGTATGATACTGTTACGTTTTTACTTTACGTCGGGTTCTTTTAATTGCAAAATAAATACACACTGTTATTACTTTTACTGTAAGTCACTTTATTTATTAATACCACTGTTAAAAAATACAGCAAACTGTTAAACACTCTTAAAATTCGACAACTTAAGTCTTTGACTTTTAAATTAATACTGCCATACTACTTGCCAGCACGATTCATTTATATAGGTGATTTAAAAGCACCAGAATGTTCTATTCCAGACAGGTCTGGCAGGTTCGATTGTTATTGCTCTTGTTTTCTGTTTGTGTGGTTGTTTATTTCTTTATACTTGTATGTGTGGCTATTTATTTTTTTATACCTGTATGTGTGGCTGTTTATTCGTTTATGCTTGTATTTATTTATGTATGTGGCTGTGTATTTAACAGAAGAGTGTTTATTTAATCTGTGTGTGTAAATGCGAATGTTTGTATGAGGCGCTTCTTTCTTCCATCATTGTAAGAAAATAAACCATTAATGTTGTTCTTGTTCGAGAGTATTGTTGTTCAGAGCTTATAATGAATAAATTTTTCTTTCGTAACAATACGAATAGGCATGTTTTCGAGTATAACCACTGGCTCATGAGCTTATGAGCAAACCCATTAGATAAGCATGCTCATGCAACTAATTAAACAGGGTAAAATCACGAACTCGAGTGATTATCAGAATAGGCCTAAAGTTTTTTAATAAAAATATGAAAGTTTACAAACTAACAGCATTTTCAAATGGTACACTATGAGCGCTATTTTATTATTTTGGATGAAATTAATTTTTAATTTAAAAGTGCCCCCTAAAAGTAAAGAAAAAAAATAAAATCAAATCTTTATATTTCTTATCTGATAAACGTCAATCTTTATTGCAAATACTTAATTTATTTTAACATTTTTTTTTTTTCATTTTACATTATAAGTTAAGTTTTTTGTCTGTTAGATAAACTCTTTTTAGATCTTTTGTAGTTTCTAATCCCCAAGAGATACAATATAATCTAATATTTAAATATAGTACATACTGTTCTGTTATTTCTAATACATTTGATGTTCAATTTTTTTTAGCTTTGTCTTTTACTATTTTTAGGTTATTTTCTGTATAAAGAAGACTTTTTTGTTATTTTGTTGGGGGGTATGTATATATCTCTTTCTCTTAGGATATTTAAAAAATTGTTAAAATAAAAATTGTGTAAATAATATACAAAAAAAACCGCTAAAATAATAATTTATTATATTCGTTATATTACTTAGATTGTTAAAAATATTTAGCAAAAAAAGGCAATTACAGTAGGTTTTTTTTTGTTTTTGTTGAGATGGTGTAAATCGTCTTTCTTTTCGTTTTTATGTAAAAAAATAAAGTATTGTTTTAAACATTTATTTTGGTTTTTAAATTTATTTTTAATATATATTTTTATTAATTAAATTAAAAGTAGAAAAAAATTGTTTTTTTAAAGGAATTCATTTATTGCAATAATATTTGCTCCTTTTAACAAAGTATTTTATTTTACAAAATGACATGATTACTTATGTATATTTATGTAAATGTAAATAATTTCGTTCGTTTTAGTTTTGCTGAATTGCTGGTTTAAGGTGAAACTAGTCTTAATATTTTTTTTAATTTTTCTAATTCCAAAATCTGACCAGTAAGGTAGCACAATATTAGTAGGGGTTTTTCGATTATGAACAGAGCCTTGATGGCTTTCGATAGCTGGTTAAATCTATAAGAACTTAATTAGCTTTATAAGGACTTATTTATATTCATCTTGATGAATTTTCTCTTTAAAATCACAAGTATTTGGATTTCTTTAAAAGAAATAAAAAATGAGATTCAAAGTGGACGAAAATTAAATGACTTAATAGCCAAATTGATTAACTCCATATAAATAGTCAATTGAATTTTTATATTGTTTTTCAATTTTCTTTTTAAGCTGGTAATGCAAAAAAAGTCATTTAGAAGTACATATTAATATATGTATGTACTGGGTGGCGCAAAAGTAATCCTCCTATCAGAAAATGCTATAAATTTTGCGATTGGCCCCTAATGTCAATTCTGTTTTGACATTTGTGTAATAAACACTTGCGAAATACACGTTAATAAACAATGTTACGCTACACTGCTCCAGAACGCGGAATATTGGTGACTATTTATTTGACCAATAATCGGTCGGTGACTTTGGCACAACGTGAATTTCGTCGCAGATTTCCTGGCCGTCCAACGCCTACTGGTGAAACACTGCGACGTTTAGCCGCTCGCCTCGAAGAGACTGGCACAACACGAGATGCTGCCAGGCGTGGCAGACCCCGGAGTAGCCGTTCTGCAGAGAATATTGCTGCTGTAGCCGAGGATGTCATGGAAGCGCCGTCGACATCGACCAGACGACGTGCGACGCAAATGGGTATCAGTCGACGGTCTTTACAGCGAATTTTGGTAAAAGATTTGAAGACGTAAAAGTGATGGAAAATGCCATAAAAAGGGCTCAAATGACAATCAATCGGAAGGTTATTTTTGCGCCACCCTGTATATATAAGTGAAAGATATGTAAAAGATTTTTTTAGAACAAATATCGCTTACTTAATGCAGCATAATCATATCAAAAATTAAAATTTCGTTTAAAATTGGATAAAAATATTTAAATATGCAGGCATGTCACATGTTTCGATCGGAATGTTTTGTTTTGCATTCTTTAGATTCCGTTCCAAGTTGCTTATTTCCAAAAATTGTAAATTCTCTACCTTTCAAATAAAATATAGTGATGTTGTGTATGACAAAACAAGAAACATATCGCACACTAAATCATAAACAGTCATAATAAAAAATTTGCTAATGTTCAGGAGAGGCAAAGAAATGTTTTTTTTATAATTAAATTGAATTCCAGACGTAACGTTATTTTTCTAGCTAAAGTCGTTAGAGATTTGATATGTGAACTGATTTATTTAAAAAAAAAAAAAGTTTGATATATTTGGAGTTGTGACTGTTTATCATAAAATGTTAGATTTGATAATTTAATGACCATAAAAATAAATGGTTTGCAAAAAAATAATGTGGCCATACTCGGACTGAAGAAATTTAAACAATTTATGTATAAATATTAATTAAATTCAAATCACGTTTATATTTACTATAATATTACACCTTTCATTTTAAGATAGATTTCTTTAAATTTTTCTTTACTCAATTATTGGAAATAGCAATTTCTCTTTCCCAAGAAATTTTTAAAGAAATGCTTTCATTCCGAAGAAATTTTTCGTTTTTCTAAGACTCTACACTTGAAATTGAAACAAACCACTTTCGACCGAAATTGAGTTCTGTATCATGGCTGATATCTTCGGTTTAAGTTATGATAAAATTTGGAATATTTTTACACATAACGCGGGTGCAAAGGCATACTTTTTTAAATATAATTTTAAATTAAAAAATTAGATTATTTAAGATGTAACAATACAGGAGCGAAATATACATTTAAGTGGATTTGATGTCATTAGGCAATTGAAATGTTTTATTAATGATATTTTTTTTAACTTTTAAGAGTGGCAAGAACTAATTTACAAAATTATATCATATATATAAAAAAAAACATTATTAATTCAATTATGTTAATTACAGAAATAATTGGGAAATACATAGTTATATGCTGTAGCTAACTTAAAACAAATAAACGGACTTATTACTGTTGTCGAAATCGTACTCGAATTCAAAACTTTTGTAATAGACTAAATTTGCAAACCTAATGCAGCTATTGCACTTTTGTAAGTTTCGAATTTGAGTACAATTTCGCAAACCGTAATAAGGCTGAATATGTTGTATATAATTTTCTATAATTCAGAAAATTCTAACCTTAATTTTAAAAACTAAGACAAGTCGTCAAAAATGTTTACTATCTATAAGTAACATAAATCAATAATACTTAAAAAGGTTTAATCAAGAATCTTCTTAATTTCTGCTCCAATTGAAAAAAAATATATTTCAAAATTTTACCTAAAGTGCAATATTTGCAATATTTGGATATAAGAATTTCATTTATTCTTTTTTTTTTTTTTTATTCCATAAATCGCAAATTCTTCTACATAAAAAAACAGGAAACTATCAGGTATATGATGCAAATCGGATTTTCAAAACAAAACAATTTTAAGACGATAAAAATAGGTTGTGAAAAACTTTTTATTTCCGTTTTGTATTTGTATTCGTTTATAATATTTTTTTATTTATTTTTATACCTTTTCTTTGTTATTGTTTCGAGTTTTATCTTATGGTATGCATTTCAAATCCAAATATTTTAAGATTGGCTCAAAAATAAATTGTCAAAATCATTCAAATATCATCACATCCTTTCAAAACGTTCGCTTTCTAAAGAATACTATATTTAAGAAAATGGAATATAATGTTTTTAAAATGAAACTTTTCAAACATCGGTTCAATGTTACAAGTTGTTGCAAAATTATTTAACTTTAAACAAAAAATTTTTTTTAAAAATGTTTGAGTTAGTCCAGTTTATTTAATACGGGTGAAGGGCCAAAAAAATCAACCGCATGAAAGTGAACTCTTAAAATATGTAATAGCATTCATAACCATAGGGAGCTTGATTGGAGCCGATTAACATAGGTCTCTAATGTATCTGACTCAATTTTTGGTTTTCACTTTTGTACTCCCTTCGCAAAGTCGCACGCATAAAATGTTTTTTTTTTTAAACATTCAGTTGTTTTGCAACTCTTGAGTTTGTTAGGGGAAAGGAAAATCAAATGGCAGCGGGTACAATGTCTCATGTTGTTCCCTCTTTTTGACTATAAAAGTATCCAGTCGGCAGAAGCAAATATTTTAATGTCTGGACACGAAGGCATCTTCAAAAGAGAATTCAAGAAAATTAGAGAAACAAAAATTGCACTCTGGACGGAGACTAGGAGAGAGAGTAAAGTCGAATAGCCTGCAACTATGCTGCGACACTTGTTGTTTGCTCTTTTCGACTTGATATCAAAGCATACGGACGTCAGAAACAAAAATATCAATGTACGGATACGAATACCACTTTAAAAGAGAATTTAAGAAAATTGGAGAAACATAAATTGTACATCTGGACGGGAACTCAGAAAGCTATTTGACGTTTAATTGTCCAATATATTCGTTCCCCTAAGTACCCAAAACTAATAACAAGACACACTGTTGACTTCAAATGTCTTCTGAATTGAATTGAAAATCATTATCGGTTGTGCCTGTTGGATGCTCAAGGGGCTCGATTGTACTGGCTCACATTGGATTTAGGGACACAGGCAGAAAAACAGACGTGGATATCATAATTAATGTTTGTAAAAGGACTATGGTTATGGGGACTTTGTAATGAGAAAGTTTTTCTAACTATCTTTCTACAGCTAAGTAAAAAAAAAAGATTGTGTGGTACGTAGGTGATGAGTAAAGATGACTGGACTGGGACTATTACCTCTTCAACGAAGGGGTTTAAAATAATATGTCTATGCTTCTCTTTTCAACCCAGGCGGTCCTGATCTGAGGACAATTTAGAAGAATTTCAATAAATTTTAGAAGAATTTCAATAAATTTAAATGATATCGAATGTCGTACCAAAACGCTTCGAAAAGATGTTATCGGATTTCAAAAGCTATTTTATTTAGTTGTATAGTGTTGTTATCTTCTTGTTCGTTTCTTATTAGTTATTCCAAAAGTCGAAAGTCGAAAATAAATTAAATATTCCAGGAGTTTAACGTATTATTTAAATGTAAAATAATAGGCTTTTAAACGTACTGAATATCGCTTAGGAAGGTGTCAAGTTAAAAGAAAACTATATTGGACAATAATAATACTTATTTTTTCAAGTTTGTTTTCGGTATTTATTTCTAGCTCAGGTAGTTTTTAGCCTGCCTGAAGGCCAATTATGGCATTCGATATCGGTTGAAATTTTAAAGAACACTTCGATCGGAATTGAATGCAGTAGTATTTTATTTGTTCTCAGGTAATAAAATGTTGTAAAATATGATATCCAATATTATATTCAGTTTGTTTAGAGAAATTGTTTCCTTTGTTATTAGGAAACAGGAAAATAAGATCTATTGGCAAGATTGGTAAGAGATATAAAAACTTAGTATTGTTTAACTCATTACTGGCCAAATCAAAAAAAATTTTTTTTTTAATTTTAACCCAGGCATACCTATTGATTTTGTTAGCAGAAGGAGGATTTTCAAAATGATTTCTTGTTTTATTATTGTTTTTGTACGCTTTTTACAATTGGAGTAATATGCTTGTTGGTAGTATAATTAATTCATAAATGATTTTGTATTTTTCTGTTGAGATTTTCTTAGGTGTATATTAATTACATTGTTTTTATATAAATATATATTTTTAACAAATGAGTATGTGTTTTTTTTTTTTTTTTTTTGTCGTATGCCAATTTTTGTGTTAAGTCAACATTATAAATTAATTATGCATCACAGGACGAAAAGGAAAAATTAATTAACATATGTAAATATATATTATATAATCAATTTTGTTTTTTGTTTTATTGATATCATTACTTTCTTAGTGTTGTGTTTAAATAGTTGTTGTTAAGGGCGCTATGGTTGCGGTTGCAATCAAATTTGTAGTTGCCTGTTGCAGTAAATTATCGTCTTCTGTATCATCCTCATTGACATTATTCACATCATAGTTGTCATCAATTTCGGTGTTGGTTAATGAGTGTTGTGTTGCTGCACAGCAACGAGGAGTTTGTTGTCATTGACGCGGCGGCATTGCTGGTCCATTTTCCCGATAGGTTTTTAACTTTGTCTCTATTGCCTGCAAAAAGAAAAACATTTAAATGCCATTGAAATAATTAAGTAGTTATGTGAAATAAGGAAATCGGTTACTTCAGGTTTTAAGTTTTCTGAAGAATATGTAGTATGCAGCAAGATGCATAACAAAAAGTTAATAGCTCACTGTTCACTACACACAACAAGCTGCTAACTAGAAGTTTAATTTGCCTTAGGCAGTCTTTATTTTTTACTAGATTTCCCATACAAATCAAATTCTACTTCTTAACTATATTTTGACAAAATCGATTCAAAATCTAGTAATACTTAGTGATGCAACCATCGTTTTATTTTAAATTGTACTAAAAAATACAACGCTACACATTAAAAAACTATATTTAATTAAAAACGAAAATAACGAAAAATTTGCGCGAGGTATAGCTATAAAGAATATACAAAGTTTTTAAGAAATTATTAAATATCTTCAAGTTTTTTTTGTAGAAACTTGAGTTTTAGAGGAGATAAAAGAGACGCAAAATTAGTCTGTACTCTCTTCCAGAAAAATTGAGACTTGCGCAAGAAAGCTTTCTCTGTAGAAATTGATGGTAATGAAATAAAAAATTGTTAATGAAATCTTGCCAATGTCAAATACGACAGTGTACACGACATAGATTTTGAGAAAGATTTCAAATCAAATCAAATGGCTGTGGTGTTCGATATCTCGTAAAGTATCGATCAAACAATTTCATACAAGGTATATTTATTTTACTAGGTAGTGGCATCCCTACAACAAATACAACAATACAAAAACAACATGGCATTTTGTTATTGCTTTGTAGTTCGAAATGTCAGAAAACATAGAAGAAAATTGAGAAGGCCTGTATGTGTTTTATTGCTTTCTCACTTCTGCACCATAAATTTTCTAACAACATACAACTTTTGACATGTCGAACTACTAAATCAGCTGGGCGGACGACACTACCTAGTAAAATAAATATACCTTGATTTCATATTTATGTTCGTTGTCAAGGTGACATTTCACACTAAAAAAAATATTTTACTGACAGGGTGTTAAAAATGGAAGTCAACAAAGAAACAATTCAGTACATTTTACAGTTTTTCTTTAAAGGTGAAAATGCAAGCCAGGCGGCTGAAATTGTGAATGGTGTTTATGATGCTGATACTGATGCTGTAATAGTTTATTACGTACAACTTTGGTTTCGTCGATTCTGTTCAGGCATTTTTTATGTTAAAGATGCACCTCGCACATCGCACGTCGTCGAAAATGTCGTCAAAATCAACAGAAATAATCAAAGTTGATCGGCATGTTAGTAGTCTTAGCATCGCCCAGCAGCTAAAGATCGACCATAAACCATTTAAACCATTTGCGCAAAGTTGGATTCAAAAAGAAGCTCGATGTTTGGCTGCCACGCCAACTAACAACAAAAAACGTGATGAATTGAATTTTCTTATGCGAATCCTTGGCCAAACCGAAAGAAATCTACCCATTTCTGAAATCGACCCATTTTTTAAATCGACCCATTTCTAAAATCGACATATTTCTTAAACGGATGGTGACTGAGGATGAGAAATGGGTCAAATACAACAAAATCCATTTTCGCCTTATCAAAGAAAAACTGTTAAATGTACCGAATTTTCTCTTTATTGACATTAATTTTTAACACCCTGTAACTCACAACTCAATGGACCAAACAAAAAATAGTACAAAATTTGTCTTTAGTGTGAAATGTCACCTTGACAACGAACATAAATTTGTAATTGTTTGATCGATACTTTACGAGATATCGAACACTACAGCCATCTAGCGAAAAAATAATGGATTTCTTTTTCCCCAACCTATTACATACGGCTGATGATCCTAATATACATAAATAGCAGATGTCTAATTAGGGTATACGGATAACCGTCTTTTATATTTACTCAGATGTACTTTTAAAGGTTAACCGTTTAGTCCAATATTAACCGATATCAAATCTTTGGAATTATTAAATTCGAATCGCGATTAATTATTGACCCAAATAGATCAGAAACCCGAACGTAATATTCAGCATAATATTTTGGCTTAATTGTACGGCTGAAAAATTTATTTACAGCTTAAAAATTTATTTATTTGTATTTCAGAATGTTTTTTGACTTAACCGAGTGTTGATTTGTAAAAAACCTCAGGATTTTCTACACATCCCGAAGAGTTTTGCATAAACTGACCATATTTGCGTGACTAAACCTTTGCAAAAATAAGCAGTCACATAATTACTGAAATTATGTCTACAAAGAGATTCCAAAAATGTATGTATAAAAATCCACACCTCAACTTATCGGTCAAACTTAAAACTATACTTAGGATTTTATCAATAAATTCCGAAGTAACTGCTTGAACTGAACATCCCTAACGAATTTCATCCTTTTTGGATGCACGACTTACTGGACATTTTGTCCAGTCAATATTAAAAGTAAAAATATTCAACAAGAGGGAAGCTTAAGGTAGTGGTAGACTTCGTTCTCACCAACTGACGATTGATAATTGAGTACAAGTTTTCTCGTATTCCTTTATCTGGGTTTGGTTGGTTAAATAGATAATGCTTACAACTAAACACTACCCTAAGTAGATTAGATACAAGAGTGCTGATGACGGACGTGGCTGTCTAGAAAATGTGCATTCCGCTCCTGCTGGTGTCTAAAAATAAAATTTTCCCAATTTTTCTTTAATATTATCACCTAATTTGTAATTTAATTAATTCTTTCTTAGAGATAATAAAAACGAACTTAAGCTTGATTATAAATTTCATTGTATGAAATACATAAACAGTTCGACTAATAATAATTAAAATTTTCAAAAGTTAAAAAATATATTTAACATTTGCATGATTTTGTAAAGACATACTGATTTACCAAGTAAAATCTATAGTTAAGGTTGTTATAAATCGCAAACAGTTGCAAGTTCTTGATTTTCTTGCAATGCAAATTTAATGCGATAAGATTACGTTAGGGTTATGTTAGGTATAGAAGATTTGTGCCAAAAATTATTCCCTTCATAAAACTAAACTAAAAAGAAATTAAAATGTTTGGGTCCTGCTACATATTGCTTAGCCACCTGATACATACACTGTCGTTTAGTGAAATCTTTCGCATAACCATCTAAGCCTGCGGCCTAGAGATACCAGGCAGTGATACAAATTCTCCTCGCACATCCTTCAGAAATCTGATGTACCGGTAAGACATCTACTGGTTCCTTTGCTAATAGTGCAATGGCTAGTGATCACACCTACAATCTTCTGCACAAACCCAGAAGCAGTTTAATTTGTTTGCCCCGTCCAAACTGGGCCAAATTGCCGGATGACTCTGCCATCTTTCCTAGCTTCCAAGGACTGGTTAAATCTTCCTACTACCCAGTTAGATGTAAGCCTATAGCTGTGACTAATCGGTGCTTCACCAATTATACTATGTTTTGATTAATTCACTCCGAGTCCAAACTTGTATTTGCCCTTAACATTGCAAATATCTGGAATCTAATACAGTATACTATAATTCTATACTTGTTCATCAGCACATAAAGAACCTTTTTGCACTCGCCTACTAGCTTTGATTCGACGCTGTGTCATTTCAAGGTTTTAATCCCCTCTTGGCTTTAGACGTAGAGTGACCTCCACTCCTTCTAACACGTTCGCAGACACCAAGTCGGTGGCCTTTAGGGCAGCCAGCAGCTCTGCCCGGAACACACTACATTCATGTGGGAGCTTATACGACTTGCGAATAATGCCTCTTAGAATGATAACTCGTGCACCTGTGGCCACATTCATCTTCGAACCATCCGTAAAAAACCGATCAGGAAGAGTTTAATACAGTTATTATTTTTGTATTACGGGCTGTATAACATGTCGCCGAATTGATGAACAAAGAACTCTGTCAAATTGCGGATTAAGAGTCGTCATTTATAACCGACCATAAATGTAATATAACCCACATGCGTTGTTTTATTTTGCCCACACCCAACTTGAAAAAAATTGCAAAGTAAGGGAAAAATCTACCTTTGAAAATTATTTTGAGAAGCTTGAAGAATTTTATTTTTGTGAAAAATATACATATTTCCTCAAAAGGAATTTTTTTATTACTGCAGATAAAATTTAAAATAATATTTAATACAAATACATATAATGATGGAGGTGCAGTGTTTCTTAATTTGGATAAAGTTTTCCACATTAAATACAAAAAACATGTAAATTGTAAAAAAAAATATTTATTAAAATGTTATAAATTATTTATTATACTACAACTATATAAATAAAGTTAATTAAACATTAATTTGTGATACAAATATTTTGTAAGGCCACATTCACAACTCGAAACTAGAAAAATTAATATTTGTTGTTTTGCCCATTGCATTGATCATTGATCATTGTGAATTTCGGTTTTATAATCGAAAAAACAAAACTACTTAGGCTACTAAACATAAAAAACTATTATATTAATATTAAAGTTTCTTTTTACTGGTGTGCTCTCTGTATATTTAATCAGTCCTTGTAGTTTCTTATAAAAAAAAAAATACAAAATAATCTCAATATCTCTTTTTCACTTCATTCACAATGCAACTGTATGGAGGGTACTTAAGTTTTGTCGTTGGGTATTTTATTACTGCTGGTTGAGTTCCTTGAACTCGTTGAAAAAATATTACTATTTGAACTCATTCGTTCGGCGAATCGTTTGAACATGTTGGTGCCAAAATTTAGACTTGTATTACTATGACTAGACGTACGTCGCAATACAACATTATTGCTGTCAGTGGCATCATCCGACATAGACTTGCTAGCAGCAGCAGCATTAATTTGATTATTAGCTGCTGTTGTGTTGGTGGAGGAGGTGGAGTGGATTTTTGAACGCTCGCATATACAACTAAATCGATTACATTGGTGACATAAAAGTGTTTTATCCAACTGAAAGATAATTTATACAGAATAGAGTGGTTGAGGTGTTTTGTCAGGTTGGTTTCTTAAATACATGATTAGACCAGGTTAGAAATTTCTTAGAAAATTAAAAATAAAATGAATACAATTGTGCTGATATTAGGAAAACGTAATAAAAACGAATAGGTAAAAATGCATGAGAACTGGAACAATTTTAAAATTATAGAAAAAGTAAGAAGTTGAAGCCATGTTTTTTTTTCAAAATTGTTCAAAAGTGTTAAGTGCAATGAAATTAGTAAGAAGTTTTAAAAGTGTTATGAATGTGTTAAATAATGCAAAAATTCAATAATTTTGTAGTTTGTATGTGCAAGATATTTTAAGGAGATATTTTAGTATTTTAGTTTGCAAGTTTTTGATTAAGACCGACTTTTAAACGCTGATAAATGAAACCCTTATGAGAAATATTTGGAAACATAAATTTAATAATTAAATCGACGCACAATGTCGTTATACATATTAAATGGAATCGTGTATACTTTTGTCTCACCATCATACACGCTAGCAAGAACAATAAATCAGTAATGTGCGAGTGTTACTCACACACGTAGGATTCTGTACTATGTTCAATACAACTTTAAAACTACAAGATATTAATGTTTTTATGTCGTTTATAGGACCCTTTAATGTGCATGAGCATTTTTGATAGTTAAATAGCGCTTAATGCGCTAATTAAAGTTTGGCAGTTAAAGAGTGTCAAAAAATTCGAAAAGTGAACACAACATATCACACAATTAATATTTAGTTGTGGGAAGCACTTTTTACTGTTGACCAGCTGTTTCAAAGGTAAAAAGGAAGGGTTTTAGAGCATCGTTAAGTAACTTTATTCTTACTTACAGATAATACTACAACATTTTGAACTGAATATCAGAGCTTTGCAATAATGTTTCAGTATTATCAATTGTATTATCTTCAAGATCTAAGAATCTGTTAAATAGAAAAATAAAAAAAAATTTAAATCACGCAACATTCATACTACAACTAACACACGGCGAATTTTGTTATATTCTCTATCATGATGACTTTAATGATTTAAAATTACTAAATTAAAATCAAAACAATATATTTGGCGAGCAAAAAGGTTACTGCGAATTTAAAAAAAAAATCTAACTTGTATAAGTATGCTTATACATTCGTGCAAGGTATATTTATCTTACTAGGTAGTGTCGTCCGCCCAGCTGATTTAGTATTTCGACATGTCAAAAGTTGTGTGTTCAGAAATTTTATAGTGTAGAAGTGAGAAAACAATAAAACACATACACGCCTTCTCAATTTTCTTATATGTTTTTTGACATTTCGAACTACAAAGCAACAACAAAATGCCATGTTGTTCTTGTATTTGTTGTAGGGACGCCACTACCTAGTAAAATAAATATACCTTGCATTCGTGTCAAAATAGAAAATTTAATTTCGTAATATATTTTTTTTATTCAAAATTACTAGCACGGCACATACATCAGGTAACCTCAAAACGAAGGGGAAGTATTAAGGCGAAAATTTTAATTTTTTTTTTATGGAGTTTAATATTTCGATTTCCATTTAAGGCGAAAAATTTGTAATTGTAACTTTCAAAATCCATATTTAAAAAGTTGCTAATTATTGCCTTAATATTGCCCCTCCGTAGTGAGGTTACCGGATTAATATGCCTTGATTACTGGTGCAATGTTTATGACAAGCCGAATTTATATAAGGTGGCATCGCCGCGATAATAAATACAATACCAATAATACAACATGACAGACACCAAAAGCAGTAATTCATATCCACCAACTAAAAACACTTCTTCCTTACCTTTTATTTTGTTTAAATAATTACAATTTTTTTCTTTAATTTAAAAAAATAACGTATTTTTGACAGCTGCCATGCACAAAAAACGTAAAGCAAAAAATAATTTAGTACTCCATGCTGCCACCTTGTAAAATGAATTCGCTTTGGTTTATGAAATTAAAAAGAAAATAATAATGGCGGTTTAATGGCATACCATTAAACTCGTGTAATAGACCAATATTCGTGTTTGACGTCCGAACTGGACGGATTTTAAAAATGTTTAATATTTTTTGTTTGCCATTAGGCCATTAAACTCATTTAATAGCAAGTCTGTCAAACAGTGTAAATTTCATTCGTATTTTTGTAAGCGAACAGTAAAGATATCTTGGCTAGTGCGCTTGTTTTAATAGTATTGCATGTAAAGGGTTTTTATGGTTGGCTTTAAATGGGTTTAAAGGGTTTTTCTTAGAGTTCATTTATTAAATATTTCATTGCCAAAATTCAAGTTAAAAAATGTTAAATATACGAACTAGCAAAAATATTATTTAACTGATGTTTTTCAATTATTAGAATGGAAAATCCCATAAGAAAATTAGTGAAACATTTTCCTTGAGTTCAGGACAGTTTCCAACATTAAAAACCTGTTCTAAACATTAAGACAGACTTAAACCAATAATTTGCAATAATTCATTGTAAACTGCAGAATCCATTTCCAAAAAATATTCATAGTCGTTAGGTGCCGTTGTTTCCGATTCTCCAATTCTTTTTTCCCAAATTCGTTTAGTTCTTTTCTTTTGACTGACGTCTTCCAATAATTCATCAAGTAACAAAGCAACAACTAATTCACGCGCCATAATAAATACCCATAAGTTCTTCACTATTTAGAGTTTGCATGTATAATACTGTTTCACAAACTTGGCCTGATCGTGTAATAGCAAAACACTCTCTCTCATCAGGCCGTGCTCACAGGCCACGTTTGACCGTCTGATAGCCGCTTCAGAATAAGGTGCGTTTAAAAAAAACTTATATGCATACATTTTCTTACAAATGCTTTTTTTAACAGAGCACACCGGATGTCGCTAATATAATAAACATTAAATAAAAAATAAAATAAAAAATTACAGGGTGTCCCCACACAAGACGTATATTGTTTATCCTTTTATAGGCTTACAGATTGTTCCCTATAAAGTTTTAATTTTAGTTTTGATGATCGCCTGTTTGTCTGGGAATCGGTTTTTGTTTTTGAACTTGAGTTGGGTACGAAAATAAGTGTTAACTATCTAAGAACCAAAAGTAAAATTTGGGCAATTTAAACGTTTTATTTAAAGTAAATTTTGTACGAAGATAAATTGTAAATTGCTACGAAATACTTCGTGTACGAGTCCGACTTGTACTTGTGCAATTCATTTATATGAAAACTCTCGATTTTAAATTTTTTGAAAAAAAAAAAGAAAATCATTTAAAATTTTTAGAAAGCATGATTTTAGAAATGTTAGTGCGTTTAACAAATTACTGGACATTCTTTTACTTGTTTTTGTTGCGAAAGTCCCTCTTTAAAAGTAACTAAATGGAAACATTTAGTTAACAACACAAGTGCTAGTTGACGGTTCTACAGATTCGAGTGGCTTGAATAATCTGTTGAACAATTATGCTAAATAAAATTGTATGACATTTTTTTCACATTAGCAATTTCACCACAGTTTAAATACTTAAGTATCGCAAACATTTTATCATCCCTTCGTTCATTTATTTTTCTTTTCAACGATCGTTTTTTGAAAGAGTCGATTTAATAGCCAAAAGCTGCTCGTAGAGGGTCTGAATAATAACATCTGCTATTAACAAATTTGTGCCCTGCGGCTCTAGGCCTCTACTGCAACTTTAATGGGATTTAAAGCGGGCACTAAATTTTCTAAAATCTGGACATATTCTTCAAACCACAACTCTGCACAATTGAAATCTATCAGTTTCTTTAAATGCGTTCTTCGATTTAGAAAACGATTGAATCATTTCAACCATACTTATCTTGCTTTTACATCATGAATTAAACGCAACTCTTTGCCATATCCTTGTTTCTCATATTTCTCGTGACAGGCTGATTTTAAGGACTTTGTTTTAAATAGTAGTAGTTCCCGGGCGGGAATTCCCGTTTCCCAAACCCTAGTAAGGACGGACATAGATTTATGCTAATATGCATCATAATCAATATCGGATTTTCTATTAATTGTGTAGTTATGTAAAAATACAGATCCAATAATGCACAATAAAATAACTATTTAAAAATTATAATAGAAAAACATAGAATGGTGATTTCATAGAATAGTGTTTTCTATTTTTTTTTTTTTCTGTAATAAATTTCTTTCAAGTGGATAAAACTCAGTTTTACTTAGTTTTCTATCTTTGGTTAGCACAATCGAATAATTAAATGAACAAATATAGCATGCTTCAGTATTAACAATTTAAGTCCAAATTACATAAGAGCCCCACACCATATTTAAAATTAATATAGAAAATTAAAATTAAGTACTCACGTTTAACTTTCTGAGCATATCAGTGACAATGTTAAATGCTGTTGTACGTGAACTAGCAGTCATTGCATTACCATTAAGTAAATTATCCGGATCGGGAAAGGTTTTTCCTAAATAATAGCAAAACAAAAAACATAAAAATTACTTTGATATATTAAATACAAAGAGAGAGAGAAAATATTAAACTAATCTAATGAGAAAAGAAAGAGAGATTATAAGTTTAACAGGGGACAAACACAACAAACGCACATTTTCGAACTAAAAATACAAAAATTTTAAATATGAAATGATAAAAACCTGGCTGATGTTTTTTAATTATAAGAGTTAAGGATTTTATTTATAAAATTTCATTTATTTATTTTAAAAATTATTAAAAATGTATATTCAAACGAATGTTTTTTACAAGAAAATTTGAGATTCAATTTTATAAAAATTGATTTTCATCTCAAAATTTAAATTATAAAAATAATTGCCTTAATTTAGTAATAAATTATTTACTTTGATGTTATTTTAAATGAAATTAAAACAAGAAGAAAATGTTAAAATGAAAATAATTTTCAGCATAAAACTATAAGCTAAGCAGACGATATAATTAAATTTTCAATTCTTATTGTTATGAAAAAGAATGTATAAAATATTTAAAATACTTTTTGTGATTAATCGAATGACTCATTTAAAATTGTAGGAAATTTTAAATTTAACATATAAGACAAAGGTTGATAAAAATTTTACATACGAAAGAACTTTAAAAAAAGGAAACATTTAATTAATTATGTAGATATTAATTAAAGAGAATGATAACACAAATGATTAAATGTGCTTTAAGTGTTTGTGTGCGAAAGACCCCTGAACAATAATTTAATCTCTTTTACAACATTTTTTTGTAATTTTCAAAGCATGTTTGGTTTTTTTCAATGAACGGCAAATCTTACTTTTAAATGAGCGTTGTTGTAGTTGATAATCATTAATATTTGTTGCTGTATTGTTAGTATTTGTTGTTGCTAATGTATTGGTATTATCATGTGGCTGTAATATAATATCACCATTAATGCCATTGGGTGTAGTAGCTTCGGAACTACAACCCAATAAACCACCATTCTGTGTACCGTTGGTTGATGTATAACGTGTTTTCACATTTAGTTCTTGCTTAAGATCTGTAAAAAGTTAATAAAAAAAATTGTATGTATATATTTTATATTTATATTTAAAATTATTTCATCTAACCTCTTGTTTCATCCATTAACCTTTGAAGTTTTTCTTGTAAAACTTCTTTTTCATCTACTTCCATTTCTAGTAATGCATTCTTTTCATAGGCTTTATCCAGCATTCGTTCAAAATCCACAATACTTTCATTTAATATACGATGCGCTCGTTCTAAATCATCATTTTTCTGCTCCAACTGTCGCAGGTAGTCTTTCATAGAATCTCTTTCTTTTTTCATATTTTCTAATTGTTTTTCAATGCTGTTTAATTCCATACTATGTGAATCAAGTTTGATCTGAAATAAACAAATCGAACAAGAATTAAATGATAAAAATGTTAATAATAGAATATTGTTCTGTGATTTTCATTTGCGTTTCTCATGAATTTGACAAAGACATGGGCATTAATGCCACATATTCAAGTTGAAGCAAAACTTGCCGAAAATCTTCTATATTTAACAGATCGAAAGTTTGTACTTAATGAAGTTTTTTAAGCGCTTCAGCTAGTTGATGCAGAAGTTTCCTAATGCATTTTGGGACCCATTTCATATTCTACTCAAAATAATCCTGTGTTAAGGAATTCAGTTATTATCAGGGTTTAAATTGTTTGCTTGAAAGTAGCAAAAGCACTAACATTTTTGCTTACATCTTTTTTAGCAAATAAAAAAGCAAATGCAGAAAAAAAGCTCACTATGCGTGTCTTTCTGCTGCAAAGCAGTCAGCAAAGCATTTTTTTTTTTGGAAAACGTTTGCTGTTGCTGAGCCCATAAGTTAATGTTTGTTCCTTCTGTTGCTGTTGCTGTAAAACAATATTGGAAATCTTCTAAATTTAGCTTTTTTGGTTTACACGTGGCGCCATAATTTTAGTCTCTCACTGTCAAAGAATTTTCTAAACCTAAAGACTGAAGCAGCGAGTAACAGCAAATAACAGCAATCGTAGTCAGCCACAACTTCACATTAAAGAGTTAAGCAAAAGCAAAAATAAAAATGAGGAACAACTTATTGCTTAAGCAACAGCTAACGTTTTTAAAATAATTGCTTTGCGACAGAAAGTGACACATAGTGAACTTATGCAAATGAGCTGCTCCTCTTTTTTGCATTTGCTTTTTGCTGCACATTTTTTTTAAGCAATAGTTAAGCAATTACATGTGCATTGAAAATAGTCAAGCATTTTTAACCACTGGTTTTTATTTAGCTTCAAATTTAGAAAACAAAAAGATTCTTGGAATAATTACATCGCTCCCTAGTAAAAATCGTGAAACACGCTACAATGTATTTGTAAGAGCTTGAAACGTATTAAATAGTAGCAACCATGTCTAGGTCTGGCTGGCCTTGAAAAAGTATGCAAAACTAAGTTTAGTTACGAGGGCTGTTTGATAATTCCATTTATTTTTTATTTTCAGAACAATAACTTTCTATGCAACACTGCATCTGTAAACTGTTTTTATTACTGCACTACTGTTGAAATTTGAGAAAGTTACGTCTTTTAGTTTGTTTTTGAGAGCCATTGAAAGCAGACAATATCGTTAATTTAAACGTAAGGGGAAAATAGTGAATTTCACTGCTACCTATCTACTTAACCACCCGATTTTCTTGATGAATCCGATGACATTTTCGAGTTTACACCGTTCGATATCGTATAGCCCATTTAGAAATCTTTCACCTGGCCACTATAACAATTACTTAAAAATAAAGGATGTTCCAATAGTGACGTGATACTGACGTATGTACATATATGGACCTATTTCTTGAGCCGTAATAGGCAGACACTTAAAATTTACACACAGTATTCAAAACAAGTAAACAAAATAAAAATTTATACACAAAATTAAAGTTAAAGTTATTATTTATTGAACCTTTTTTACAGTAAAATAATTTTTTTTTAAGAAATAAAAACAAGATTACTTAAGACTATAATGTATTATCTTAAAAACAATAAATTTACTACAGATTCTTTCTTATCTATTAAAATAAGAAGAATAAACTAAAGAAGTTTAGTACAAAAGTTAATATACCCTTGCTCCCGAGGCTAATTAAATTTATACACAATAATAATAAAAATAAAAATTAAAGTGTGTTTCAAAAATAAAATTAATAAAAATGAAAGGGTGTTCTCCAGAAATCGATTTCGACACTTGAAATTTACACGGGGTAATTAATACTATGATCAGTATAATAAAAAGGTATAAACAAGAATTAAAGCATAAATTGCCTATAATATAAATTGATTTTCGTACCAAATCTACAATTGGATATAAAAGTGTGATTGTAACGCATATGTGCTTATTATTTTAACAATAACAAACAATCACTTAAAATTTTCAAAATCAAGTAATAGAAACATTAATTTAAACTGAAAGTGTGCTCAATAAAAATGGTGAAAAATTAAAATCTTGTATTTTAAAATTTAAATATTGAACATAGTACGGAACCAACGTGTGTGAGTCTGATTCCGAATTAACTCATTTTTTTTTTTCTTTGTTATACAGGTAATCCTCCCATAACACGGTTTTTCGCAGCACAGTTTCACTCTAACACGAATTAAAGATTTTGGCAACCTTCCTTTAACAGAGTAATTATGGAACGCGAATATAAGTTTTTTTATTTGCATAGCATAGGTATATTTATTTAGCTGGTAGTGGTGACACAGAAGCTGTTTATATTTTACAGATGCACTAATATTTGTTTACAAATTTTATACTGAAGCTGTGAGAAAGCATTTATACAAGTAACAAAGCCATACACGCCTTATAAATTTTCTTCTATTTCAGAGAGCTGTTTTTTTTTACATTTCAAACTACAAAGCAACAATAAATAATAAATAATAATGTTTTTGTACGGTTGTATTTATTGTAGAGAAGCTACTACCTAGCAGACATGGGGGGATTCAATTACAATTACAGGTAATTTAATTGAAAATTTACAATTACAAATAATTGTAATTGAAATCAGGGACAAAATCAATTACAATTACTTGTAATTTGTAATTGAAAAATTTCAATTACAATTACTTGTAATTAGTAATTTAATTTTCTAATTACTAATTACATGTAATTATAATTGAAAAAGTTCAATTACAAATTACAAGTAATTGTAATTAGGCAGTAATCATTACTTCCAATTGAACGAAATTCAATTATATCCCTAAAAATGTCAAGCTTATCTTGCGTTGCATCATCAACTGTATTATTCAAACGAGCAATACGAAAACTGCATCCATGTTCAATTACGGTGAACACCTTCATAAAGGTAATTATCGCTTACAAAATTTTGAAAACTTTGCGGTCAAATATACATTTTTTCATTTAATATTCCGTAGACATTGACATTGTGAAAAAGAAAATAGTTTGAAATTTGCACTTCTGATTTACTTGCGTGGTCTAAATTCGTTTCTAAATTACCTCAAAAACTATCCTACAATACTAAAGGCTTTTTACGGTATAATACTCCCTTAACATCTTCAGCACTAGTTGAAAGGTTATATTTGTTCGCTAGTATTATTTTAACACTAAGGCGCCAAATTTATTTATTCAAATAGGATTGTTATTATTTTTTTTATAATTTATATGTAATTGAACATTTTTGTAATTAAATATTTTTTGACAATAATTACAAAAAAAGTATTCATTACATTACAATTGCAATTACATGTAATTAGTAATTTAATTTTTCAATTACTAATTACATGTAATTGTAATTGAAATTTTTCAATTACAAATTACAAGTAATTGTAATTGATTTTAGTCCCTATTTCAATTACAATTACTTGTAATTAGTAATTGCATGTGTAATTAATTACAAAATGTAATTGATATCCCCAAAATCTGCTATCTAGTAAAATAAATCTACCTTAGTCGGCCGGCAGCAAGAATTATAGAAACAAGACTACGTCATTCCGCACATAAAGTTAAAATTTTCTGCGCATGTTGGGCTAGTGACGTCATGAATACTGACTTTCTATTGGCTAATAACTGAGATTTTAATTCCAGGGTTGCCAATTTTTGCATATTACATATATTCATTTTACGTAATTATTTGAAGCAATTTGTTGTTTGCAGTCTTTGGAAACCTTACAAAGTGTAAACTTCATCCAATGGGAAATCATGCACATGGCGTTATCTTTTTTTCTGTCATTTTTGGTTTCTATGATTGTTGTCCGCACAGGAAATTGATCGATTGCTCTTTAAAGGCCGGGGCACATAGAATCCGTCTTGCGTTATACTTTGACGTATTCAACTGAAATCAAAGTAACGACGGACGAGGTTGACACAATGAGTATTTTGTTGACGGGATTTTAAATCAGGAAATTAAACACTTAATAGATTTTTTTCCAATTTTTTTTTCAATTTATTTATATATATTTTATTGTCGTATTTTTGCTGCAACACAAAAATTTATCAAAAAAAAAAAAATAAAAAAACAATTGATAGCTATCAAACTGCTCAACGTACGGCAAAAGTTAAAAGCTGCCCAGCTTTCGTACTTTGCGTTGATGAAGACGTACTGATTATGACAACGCTCATAAGAAAACATGTATTTCAACTTACCTGTCAGTTGAAAAAGACGACGTATAACGTTTGACGGATTCTATGTGCTCCGGCCTTAAGGCTGTTGTTATGTTGTGAGAGCTGCCAGATGAAATTAGAATTCGTCTACTTTGTATAAATTACCAAAGTCAAATGGTTTCGCAAAATTTTTAGAATTTTGGCGCTTCATATTCAAATTAACTAACCTTTTTACTATTTCTGTACATAAAATGTTTTTTTTTAATTTTTTCCGCAAAAATAGAGAAAAAGTAGGGAAAGTACGGAATTTACTGCAAACTTGACAGCACCTTCTATTTTTTTTGTCAGCGGGATATTTTAAACACTATTTACAGAATTCTACAATTATTTTAGAATTTTACATAAATTTTAAAAATTTATCCAGCGTACCTTTATATAAAGTAAATAAATAAACCATAACTGAAGCACCATAAAAGTAAGAGTTTTAAAATTTGGTGGGAGTGGATTAATATCAAAGCACAATTGAACAAAATATTTTCAGGACGCCTACGACGTGGCGGTCACAGCTAGTTAATGATATAACTACGGATGTAACTAAGGAGATTTAGGATTTACTCACGGAGTAAGTTGACGTTAAAGTAGCCGTTTACCAGCAGTCACAGTATTACATATGTATGTACTAAACGTGAGCGCAAGATGTTAAAAAGTGTACAGTATTGCATGTTTTTGAAACGCAAATATTGATTGTATGTGTAGTGGAATATTACTAAACATTAAATACAGAGAACAAGAGAGCAAACAGTGCAAAAATCAGTGCACCTGATTTGACCTGACAATTTTATCAAGTGCAATAAATATGCTGAGCATTTCATATTGTTCACTAGTTCATTTTACTTAAATTTTCTTGAGAGTAAAATCTCTGATTTTTGAGAGAAAAAATTAAATTAGATTTTTTATTCATCAATAAAAGTTTAAAAAAAATTCAAGCTACTACAGTTTTCTATTTTCAATCACTCAACGCGCAAATTAATATAAAATAACTAAAATACAAAGTACAAACCCTTGCTTTTAACATCATACATTTACATACATGTTGTCTGCTATAACAGTATTTGATATCAAGAGACACTATTGAAACAAAATATTCACTACTGAAATTTTATTTCAAACAACAACAAATATTGCATTGGTTGGAAGAAGAGCAAATGCTATTGTATGTTTTTATTTAAGAGCACAACAATATTTGTATACACATGAAATCTTGTGCAAGAAAAAAGAGGCCAATTCATTTTTGAACATTATGAAGTTAGTCTAACAAGACGTTTTATGCTCACGTTTAGTATGTACATATATCTCAATAAGGTACAGTAGGCTGCGTAGATAATAATCCCCACACATTTTCCGAGAGGAATCACGCCACTAGTTGAAAAAATCAGCGGAAACCATGAGTTTTTTACCGCCGATTTTGTTATTTTATATTTTTGTTTTTCCTTTTTTATTTCTGATCATTTCCACTAATTTAAGCCGAAAAAAAGTTGTAAAAGGAACCAAGTCCCACAAGTTTGAATGATTCTCTTTTTCGAGTCAAATTACATAGAAAGTTTTTAATTAAACGAATACCAATTACTCCTATAAAATACACGACATATTTTACATTATTTTATGTGTTTAAGGAGAATAGAATTACATCCGTTTTAATAACACACCAGCAATACATTTCAGGCAAGGCAAATTCACTTAAGGAATTAGAGACAAATCTAGTTTACGGACACACCATAAAAATTTTTGTGTAAAATTTAATTTTAAGCAAAAAATGTAATGAAAAAATTGGCGGCGACCCTTAGTTTCGGAGTTAAGGACCCCCAAAGTTTCTATGTAAAGTATAGAATATCTCGACGATTTTATGGCGTAATGAGGCAATATGGTTATATAAAATTAATAATTCTATAGAACTAAATTGAAATTTAGTTTAAAAAAAATTAAAAAATCTCGGGTGAGCATAAAAGAATTTTTTTCAAGTTTTATTCGGTATTAGTTAATTCTTCATCATCTTCGTGCTCAACTAAACCAACACCAGCTTCGCTAGCTAAAAATTTTCTGTATAACCGGCCTTCGGCCTTGCGGAAAGATTTTATTCTCAATGACATAACAAACACCGGCTTCGCTAACTAAATATTTTCTGCATAGCGGGCCTTCGGCCGGGTGCAAGGATATTCTCCTCTCTGGAATAACCAACTTGGTTATTCGGTATCTAAAGATTTTCTTTATAACCGGCATTTGACCGAGCGCAAGGATTTTTCTCCTTTGTGGAATGACCTTCGCTTACTAAAGATTTCCTTTTAATTTTTTTTTTTTTTTCAATATTTCACTTTAGATGTAGGTATAGTACATTTAATTACCATTCCCATGATTCCTCTATTGCCTCATTCCGCCATAAAATAGTCGAGATATACATACGTACATAGGTACCTTACTTTACATATAAATTTTTGGGGTCCGTAACTCCGATTAATTAAATTTAATTTTAAACACAATAGGTTACTTTTTTTAATTTTTATGATATGTCCATAAACAAGATTTAAGCCAAGAATAAATGTTTGTTGTTACTGACCTTAAGTGATTCGTTTTCTTTTTCTGCTGATGATAGTTTAAATCTGAGATCTTTAATTGTTGCCTGTTTTTGATCAAGTGTAGCATCCATTTCGGCTTCCATTTCACGAGATTGTTCAACATATTCGTCATATTCTTGCTTAACATCTGTCCATCTGGAAACAAGCAATAAAAATGTTAACATATTTCAAAAAGTTTAACAATCCACTTACTCTTTATGGTAAAGTTTAGCCCTTTCCTTCCAATAGCGACATTCGTCTTCGACACTATTAAACAGTGGAGGAGATTCCATCATTTCAACTGTTTATATAAGTGTATACGTCTTTATTAGTATGTAGCAGCTCGTTTGCAGGGAGAAGGTTAACACTTTTCGAAAGAGTTTAATGAGCAAGTTTCGTTTAAAACCAAGGGAAATCGCACAATATTTCCTACTAGTTTTGTTGCAGGAAAGCCTTTAAACCAAATTTTTTATTGGAATACTTTTAGTAAAAGTTAAAAGAATAAAAATATTTGTTTGTATCTGATGTCTTTTTTTGCTTTCCTTGTTTATGTCGTCGTAGTTTCGTTCTAGCTTTTTTTCTTTTAAATTTTCACAATTATACTTTCTACAATAAAAGAAATAAAGAAAAAAAATTTTTTTAACAAAAGAAAATTTTTAGTTTGTGAAAAATCAATTAATTAACAAGTGTTTGTCATAAGAAAATCTCACACGGCCACATTTTCTCTTTACTGCCTGTGATCAAAAAAAAAAAATTGTTAACTTTTTAGCATTATTTTATTATTTTCATTTGTTTTCAATTGTTTTTATTGTTGTTTCACTCCCGCTTCCACTTTAACTTCACTGTTAGGAAAAAGTTGGTCTCGTTTCGGCGAAGTACGGAAGCATCAACACAAACAAATCTTTTCATCCGTTTTTACCTCTTTTTCAAGGCAAAATGAAATCATCGCATTTATTTACTGTGTTGCTTCCCTATTTATTTACAAGAGTTTTATTTTTTCATTTTTACATTGTAATTATTATTAAAACAAAAAACTTTATTATATTTTTCACTTACTTTTGGTTAGATTATTTTACTATTTCCTCAGGAGTTTGGTAAAAGCTGGCAAAATAAAATTAGAACGAAACAATTGTGGATTTGATGTGAACAGCCATAGTTGCTAAATTATGCATTAAATGTTGCCATATTTCACAGATTAAATTTATTTTTTTCTCTCAAACGTACTCTTCTGTATCCGAAATTATACGTTAAATTATATAATAACAATTATGTCGATCATACTTATGCGTTTAAGCAATTTTTAAATGTTTCGAATCTAAACAAAAATTTATTAAATGTTTCTAATTCAATGACTTGTTTTATTAAACTCTTCAAAAAGACTTCAAATTAATCGCTTCGTTAAACGTATAAAATCAGGGTTCAGTTATAATCGTTTTACGGCCACTTTCACAATGTATGATTATAAATTAACATGAACATCAGGTTAGGTTAAATTGTATTTCCCAAAGTATGATTAACTTTTAATTGACACCATTTAACAAAAAAGTTTTTTGTTAAATATAACCGAAGAAAATGTGCCGGTTACTATTTTAATTGTCAGATTTTGTTCAATAAAAACATTTATTTATTTGAAACCAATTTAATTTTCACAAAAAAAAATATTAGTAATTCAAAATTTTATAAAAATATAAAAAAAATATTATTGTTACAATAAAAGGCCTTGCTTGAGATTCACCAGGACATTTCAACAAACGATTGAGTATAAGAAGAAGAATACTGCTATTACTCATAAAAAAGACGACGGCACACTGAATTCTTGAATTATAAAATATGGATGTAAGAACACACTTTTAATCATATCTGGGTAACTGTGACACAGGCGTTAGTATCCCAATCCCATAACTATATCAATCATTAGCACTGATGTGGTCGAACGAAAGGTATCTTAAATGGACCCACTCTAAACCATGTTTTGCTAGAGACCGTTAACCCGTAGACCAAACACTAACCCTAAAGACAATAATCGAGGTGATATACTACGAAGCCCATCCCTCAGATTAATATGTTGTATCTATCATCGTAGTTGTTACAAAATAATAGAATAATAAATAAATTATATACAAAATTTATAAATTTGCGTTTTTTTTTTTAATTTATAAAAAGAACAAAAGAATACATTTTCTTTGTATTAAATAAAAGAGAGCGTAGATTTGAATTCAGCACCCTAAATAACCTAAGATACATTCAGTTCATCCAGTTCAAAATCATGTACATATACTTATTTGATTTAAAAAAAGCAATTTTGGAAATCAATCTTCCATTACATTATTTTTCGTAAGCAAATGAACACAACATTGCAATATTTTTTCTTATATTCTCTGTAACTGTATGATGGTGAAACCCAAGTACGTAACCGTTGGTTATTCAGTGCCTGTTAACCAAACTGACAGTTAGTTAATTTTAAATTAAAAATAAAATAATCATACATTGTGAAAAGGGCCGTTAATTAGTAAACTAAATTTACTGTTTCTTAATTATGGACCGTGTGAGAGACTTAGAAAATTATATAGTTGAGCATTTAATATTTAAAAAAACGAAGCGTTTGGCAAGTCCGACTATGAAAGCTTCAGAAGGAAAATGAGTATTAAGTTTACCAAAATACTAAATTGTGGAAGAAATATTGTCTCTATTACGTAAATTCATTTCGAAAGAAACCGTGCTTTAATTAAAAAAAGTTGCAAATTTGTAAGCTTTACTAACAAAGGTATAAACATTGGCGTAGAAAGGCCATGCTCGGGGGTGCAATGATACTTCCAGACTTTCTGTAGCACGTCTGGATGGGGCAATTCTATTAACGGTCAGGTAAATACAACCTCAGGCACAATATTTGCATTACTTAAACCACTGAAACACTCTAAAAACGAAAAACAGATACCACTATTTGACTAAAACACCTAATACTATTTCTGCTATCATCGAAAGCACTCTCCAATCTTACCAAACAAATAGCCAATGATGACGGTTTTCATCGGAAGATAATGTTCACAAAATGGATAGTCATTTGAGTACAGAGCAATAAAATTGGGTTAAAGTAATTATATTATAGCTAAATTAACTGTTTTCAATAAATTGCACACGTTTGTTTGATAATAGACAAATGTTAGATATGGTTTTTTCTTTTGAGGATTATAAAAAAGATCTTAAAAAAATTCATTCGATTAATTAAATTAGTCTATCACAAGAAGGTTATTTATTATCATAATACTAAAATAAGTTATACATGAAAAACTGTAAAACTTAAATACCATTAGTCACGTGCAATTTATTTATTTCTCTTAAAATTTCTTTGATGTCAACCCAGTAAAAGAATTTCCAGCAGTAAGTGTCTTGATTGCTTAGACCGATTTTATGTAATGTCTTTAAATTGCTTTTGCAGCCACAAATAACAATATTGAAGCAATTTAAGTTTTGATTGCTCCGAATTTAAGTTTTTTTAAATTGCGATTGAAAGCATAAAACGAGTTACAGCAAGTGATTGCCACAGTACCCTTTCCTATTATTTCCTCTTTAACCTATAAATTAAGAATAGTTCGAAAAATATGTTAGTAATGTTCGGCGTATGATGTCCATTATATAGTAAATGCAGTATTTTTGGTACAGTGTATATTGAGAATATAGTGTAAAAACGACAAATACTATTATACCCAAATTAACAACGCTGAATAACGAAACTAATAATAATGACATTTTGCCGTTTTATTGAGTTCGGCGATTTTTTCTATTCATTCATTCTTCGGGAAGAATCAACTTATTTTGCAGTTTTCTTTAAAATTAACGCAAAAACCTTTTGCAAAGTTTAAAATACAAGAAAAGGTAAATAAAATAGATTCACTTAACTGTAATAAAAGTATTTTATTATTTGAACGTGGAAGTAGAATTGGGAAAAACTATTGGTGACAAATGAAGAGAAAACGCAATAGAAATATTTGGGGATAAAAAACTGCAATCGGTAGAAATATGAATTGCAATATCAAATGAGATTGAAATTCTAAAATTTTCTTATTAAATGCTTTGTAAACACTAAACATAAATATTAAAGCCGAAATTTTAGCATACTTTAATCAGTGTTAACAGTTTTTTTTTAACAAACTTCATTAGTAGAAAGACAAAGAATGCAAAATTCTTCCCTTTTTAATATTAACAAATATTAAATTAATGAAATTGTGTATTTTCTTATTCTTGCAGGTCTTCTCAATAAGAAGTTACAAAGGCAAAAGAAAAACAAGAAAAAATAAAGTGTAATAAAATAGCTCAATATATACCAAGGCAAAAGTAAATAGACAAAAAAAAAATAAAATAAGCAATAATAAAAAGAAACCGAACACAAAAGCCAAAGAACTGAAATCTTAGAAACTAATCAAGAATAACAACAATTAAAATCCAAAACATAAAAAAAGTAATTAAAACTTCTCTCGGTCAAGTTTTTAGGAAAGTAAAAATGGGTGATTCTGAGAGACAAAGTCTTTTAAAAAATGAAGATTCTTCAATGTATACCACCACTGCAGCAACAGGAGCCGATGGTGGTGCTACCAACACTATATCTCAAGGCGATGTTGGAGTAACGGGCCAACAGCAGCCGCCACAACAACAACCTACGGAAGGTAAGTTCAATAAACTACAATTTGAACAACATAAATATAATGTGTAATCTGTATTATTGTACATATGTTTTGTGGATTAGGCGTTGGTGTTGTTCAAAACTAAATCATATTCTATTACAGTTTCTGCTGCTAGTGATTCTCTTCATTAGTTTGCTGATATTGTTATGTTTTTTGTTGGAAACCTAACAAGTTTGTTTGTGTAATTATGTTGCAATGGTGCTGTCAATACATTTATTGTTTAAATATTATATGATTTCGAGAGAAAAAAAATTATTTATTTTTTTTAAAGAAAACTGAAAAACTTGAGTATCAAATTTACATATACATATAGGAACCAGTTACTTAAAATTTCCTAGACCCTCTTAATGTTGCTATTTTGTTTGTTAATTTGAGTTTTTTGCAATCTTACTGATTATGATTCCAAGACTAGTTTTATAACAAACTAGCGTTTCTCTGGCTAAGCTTTAACTTGAGAATTAACGTTTTTACCCCAGTAAGCTGACAATATTTTGTTTGCTTTAGCTTTAAAAGTAATCCACACCGAATTTTATCCCTAGATAAAGTTCATAAAATTTATGTAGGTATATTAAATTCTAAAATTCTAAAAATTATTGTAAAGCTCTGTAAAAGGTGTTTAAAATATTTTAATAACAATCTATTGGGCAACCTTGTTTAAAATATCCCGCTTTCAATAAATTTTATAATTATTTTAAAACAGCCCCATCTGTTGTGCAACAGTGTTTATAATATACCGCTATCAAAAATAAAAGATGCCTTAAAGTATGCAGTACCTTCAAATCGGTAAAAAAAAACCGGAGTACTGTTTTTTTCTCCACTTTCTCTTGGAAATAAGAGCAAAAAGGATCATATATTGGAATTAAAATACTAAGGTACCTCCTCGCAAAATTTTGTTAAAATCCATCCAGTAGTTTTTACGAACACAGACGGACAGACAGGAATTGAGTTACTATTTTATTACATGTTTAGATTTACTATGAAACTGTTTTTTGGTCCCACTGCTCTCCGAAGTAAACGGTATAAGAACTAAAGAACTTGCAGAAAATAAGTCTTGCAAAAACAAATACTATTTTGTAATATTGTTAATTGTAAAAGCCATAATAAATAATTTTACTAAACCATTAAAGTATCCCACGGGTGTTTGAAGTGTTTGTATGTTTCATAGATACATCTTTTTTAAATTTGGTACAAAGATGATATCGAGTTGTATTTACTTTTAGATTTTTTATTAACCATTTTTCTGTTCTTTTTTCATTCAGATGGAACCTCAGGTTTGAAAAGTATCATTATTTAAAATGAACTTTTTTCTTCATTTCAGGTTATAAATGAAATTTGGTTAGTTGTATCAAAAACGGATAAAATTATATAAAAGTCCATTTTACTAAACATGTTTCAAGATAAGTTTTATATAAAATTATAGTAGAATTAAAATTATTGTAAATAGTGCCTAAAATTTCTCATTTATAAAAACAAAACGTGCTGCCATGCCAAGTCGCTTAAATCGGTAAATTTGTGTACATTCAGATTATAAATTAAATTTTCTTTTGGAAATGAGATAGGTATTTACCGAAAAAATCGTGATTTTACAAAAAAAAAAAAAAAAATCCAAACCAACCACAGTGGAGTATTTCACCCAAAAAGCTGGTCAAAAAGGCAAAACTGAATTTTAAGAAATCTAAAGAACTAAGTACACAGCTACGGACAACAATATTTTACATTATATTGTAAATTTTGAAGACTTTTAGTTGCGATTTGTAGCTCTGAGACCCTGCTAAAGTCAGGAAAGTGAAGAAAATTATATGAGATTTAAATGTTTTTTTCGGTTTCTGGATGTTTATATGATATTTTTTTTTGCTGCTAAACGAATAAAGGTTTAACAAAGATTATTTTTTTCGCTGAAAGGTTTGATCAAAAGTTATTTAAAAAAGAAAAAAAAAAAATTAAAATATGTTGAATATTCATGTTGAACAATTCGTTCAAAAGCTAAAAAAACCATTTATACACTTTTTTTTGCAAAAAAAGGAAAGAAGAGATTTTTAAAAGTGAGGTTAGCATGTCTACGAATTATGTTTGTTACCACAATAAAATTTGGAATCTCTAATTTTAGAAACAAAAAAAAAAAAGTGTGCGCAAGTTTGCGCCATTATTTTTGACGATTTTTTTAAATTTTCACATTTCTTCTATTTTTGCTCATCGGGCACTTTTTCTTATACATTTATATCGTCATAAACTTTTTTTATTAGTTTAACTTTTCCGTTTATAAAGTATTAAATAATATAAAATGAATATAATAAACCCTTTTTTCATAAAAACACATACTGTTTTATAAGAGCCTTACAATTTTCAATTTTTTTTTAATTAGACTGTAAATCATATGTATGTATGTACATACAGTCTGTCAAGAATGAGTTTAAACCTTTAAAATCAACATTTGTTAATTGAGTTTTGCGATTTATACAGTCTTTTATTCCTTAGGAATGTGTCTTTTAGAAAAATCTTTAAAATTTTAACTTTTTGGTTCTTAAATTTTTTAATGCATTCTGAAAACAAAAAAATTGACATGCAAAATGCGTCATTAAATTTTTAATAACTCCAAAATAGCAATAGATATAAAATAAATGTGTATGGTTAGTTTAAGCAGAATTTTCCGGTGCATCTTCTGATCCTCCTGCTATTAAAATCGGAGAACACGTTTTCAAGTTATGGCAAAATATATAAGGCAACCCAACGATTTAGGGAGTGAAGTATGCCACGCCTTAAAAAGAAAATCCTTACGTACTAGAGAAAAACGGAAAACAGATTTGAATTAAGGGCATCAAAATCCATATAGTCCACATACTTTTATTTCTAGGGTAGAGAAAAATATTTTTGTTCCGCAGTGTACTTTTATTGCGCAGTGTAATTTTTTCAAAATCTGCCACTAGACTTTTTATATCATACTACACCTAAAACTATTAAAAAACTAAAACTTTTAATTAAAAACACACGTTTAATAGTTTTGGCCAGCTTTTCAGGCCAAATACTCCTCTGTGCCAACCAAAATTTTGTATATCGGCTCTAAAATTCACTTAATTTCTTAATTCACTTAAAAATCAATACTTCGTAACTTTTTCAAACAGAGATTTATAAAAAAAAAATAAAATTTATCAAAAAAGAAAAGTAATTTTACTACAAAAAAATTATTTCTAAAAAACACATAATTCCTTCAGAATATATTAAATATTAATATTTTATGGTATTTTCAAAAAATATAATATTCCAAATAGATTACTATGGGGAAAGCAAATCATCAGTGGATTTTCCCAAACTTTCTGAATAAAAACCCAGATTCTTACCCTCAGTCTACATTAGACATAAAATGATAAACATTAACACTAACATCATGTTAGTATTAGATGTAGACTGACCATGTTAATGTTATTTCAAAGTTTTAACATGGTTGTTAAAACATTTGTTATAAAAACTCGTATAACATGACAATGAATTGTTGTTGTATTGTAGGTTGACAGTAGTATTTGCGAAAAGTGCTAAATGTTGCTCAACGGTACTATCTGCTGTGCAATAATCATTCAAACAACATTGTTGGAAAACAGAAAATTATGTTTAAAGAGAAAATTATATAAACACGCATTCGTCACCTATAACAACATGCACAAATTAATTCTGTTGCACTGCCGGCGTCATGTTTATGTTTTGTTCAATTTGATTACTAG
This sequence comes from Phasia obesa, assembly GCA_949628195.1. NCBI lineage: Eukaryota > Metazoa > Arthropoda > Insecta > Diptera > Tachinidae > Phasia > Phasia obesa. The sequence continues at coordinate 36,017,138 of OX451217.1, forward strand.
TAAAGACGGCCTCTTACGCCCAAAATTTAATAAACAAAATGAGAAGTTTATTATGTCAAGAAAGCAAGAAAAATACAAATATCTAAACAAAAAACCATAGCAACCATTTCAAATTAAAAACAAAAAAACTATTTTTAAATACATATATATAATAAATAGATTATACAGATGCAATTTTAAAGTCAGGCTTAAGTTCGTTTTATTCCCTTTAAGTTGAACTTAAGTCTGACTTCAAAATTTTATATGTCTGTTAATAAATAGTACTATGTACTAATAATAAAATTTTAAATATTCAATATAAATAGAATATTCTAGTATAATAGATTATTACTTCATTCAAACGGTTCAAGTTTTCTAAAAGCACGTCTGATTTTTGTTGGAGATGAGCCTGCATTCCTTTTTCATTCATAATATCAAAATTGTTACAAGAAAACATGCCTTGTGAAAATTATGTAGGTACATACATACATATGTATGTGTATTGAAAACGTTACATTAAGAACAACTTTGCTATAATTCGGTGATATAAGAAATTTATCGCGTTTTGCATAAATACATTTTGTATTCGCATCATACCGCTAACATTGTGAAGACGGAACGCCAATAAGATACATATGTATGCAACAAACTTTTTATCCGTTTACACAAACAACTGATATTTAATGAAATCTATATTTAAATAAAATGATAGTGAGATCAAAATAAGAGGCATAACCACAAAAACTATTTCGCTGTATTAATTTTTAAAAAAAGAGTTTACCAAGATAAGAAATAAAAATTAACACAACGAAAAAGCATGTTTAAATAATAAAATTCATTGGATGGTAGTAGACATATTGAATAAGTTGTAGAGTAAATGGTTGTTGTTGTTGTTTGGGTGGTAATATAAAATAAAATACTATATTAAAATATACACTCGTATGTAGAGATGTTTACAATTGTTTATACCCATAAACAACAACAAACAAAAAAGAAAATAAAAAAAAATAAACGTGATAACTCATGAAATGAGTCACAACAAATGTAATCGTTGTAGAGTGTTTTGATATGACACCAAAGAAAGGGAACTACAACAACAAATGTTACTAGAGTAACAACCAAAGTAAATTAAAAAAAAAATCATAAGCAAATAATAAAAAGATCAACTGCAATTGTTAGACAATTGACAATCTTATCTATGTATGTATGTATAAAAGAAAAGTTTTGAAAATCCCGGATTACATTATGCAACTTTTGTCGCTGCAATATTTCTCGTTTCTTCGTTAATATTGCATTTGGGTTTATATCATGCCGTTTTTATTGCAGCAATTTGTATGGATGTATACATTTGTTTACATTTTAAACTTCAAAACTAAATCTACGAATGAGAGGACAAAACGACTTTCAAGAGTACATGCATATGTGTACCCTTTTTAATTCCTCTCTCCCCCTCGTCTACTAATGAAGAATGTTGCATAATGTATCTATGTAGCTCGGCACTTACTGGTCCAGATAGCAATCGGAGTAATGGAAAACAAAACACCAATTTTTAGAATTTTTTTGTCTTTTGTCCGTCTGTCAATATGCGAGGAATCTTATTTCAAATATAGAATAATTTTTCCCATAAAAATATAGGCCCCTATTTCGGTTTACAACTCAACTCTACTTCATTTGAAATTTTACAATTTGGTATTATCAATTCCAACTGAACTTTTCAAAAATTTTTAAGTTGAATTTAAATTGTGTTATAGTTTCGCCGTTTACAACCCTGTGTTAGTTCGGTTAACAAAAGTTTAAAAAAATTACAACTCATCAGTAGCAGTTGTTTCAAATTACAACTCATCAGTAGCTGTTGTCTTTAAGTTGTATTTTAGACAACTCAACTGAGTTCCGTCCGTTTGTCTGTCTGCTTTTCTTTTGCGTTTGCATCACGTAAAAACTACTGGATGGATTTTAAAAAAATTTTATGAGGAGGTACCCTTGCATCCTGATTCCAATATAGGATACATTTTTTTCAAAATGCAAAAATATCTCATTTCTAAGAGAAAGTGGAGAAAAAGCAGTGAAAGCACGCAATTTCTGTTTTAAAGGTACTGAAATTTTCGGTTTAATACTGGGATATTTTAAACACGGTTGCGCTCATTTTATTTTTGAACGTGGGATGTTTTACACACGGTTGCGCTCCTTTTATTTTTTAAAGTGGAATATTTAAAACAAAATTGCGCAACAGATGGCGCCAATTGAATAAAATTTGTGTTTGATTTGTATTTTTACTTTGTGGAATTACATTGTCATTAAAATATTTTAAACATCTCTTACAGAGCTTTACAATAATTTTTAGAATTTTGTATGTATTTAAGAATTTTATCCAGGGATGGGTCATTGCTTCAAGTAAGCACGTTCAATTAATAGGCAAAAATTGCTTTTGGTTTATGGCTATAAGACTTATTTATAATGGGTTATTTTTTTGAGGTTAGGATTTTCATGCATTAGTATTTGACAGATCACGTGAGATTTCAGACATGGTGCCAAAGAGAAAGATGCTCAGTATGCTTTGACATTTCATCATGAATAGACTTACTAACGAGCAACGCTTGCAAATCATTGAATTTTATTACCAAAATCAGTGTTCGGTTCGAAATGTTCAAATGTGACAAATTTTGTTCAGCGATGAGGCTCATTTCTGGTTGAATGGCTACGTAAATAAGCAAAATTGCCGCATTTGGAGTGAAGAGCAACCAGAAGCCGTTCAAGAACTGCCCATGCATCCCGAAAAATGCACTGTTTGGTGTGGTTTGTACGCTGGTGGAATCATTGGACCGTATTTTTTCAAAGATGCTGTTGGACGCAACGTTACGGTGAATGGCGATCGCTATCGTTCGATGCTAACAAACTTTTTGTTGCCAAAAATGGAACAACTGAACTTGGTTGACATGTGGTTTCAACAAGATGGCGCTACATGCCACACAGCTCGCGATTCTATGGCCATTTTGAGGGAAAACTTCGGAGAACAATTCATCTCAAGAAATGGACCGGTAAGTTGGCCACCAAGATCATGCGATTTGACGCCTTTAGACTATTTTTTGTGGGGCTACGTCAAGTCTAAAGTCTACAGAAATAAGCCAGCAACTATCCCAGCTTTGGAAGACAACATTTCCGAAGAAATTCGGGCTATTCCGGCCGAAATGCTCGAAAAAGTTGCCCAAAATTGGACTTTCCGAATGGACCACCTAAGACGCAGCCGCGGTCAACATTTAAATGAAATTATCTTCAAAAAGTAAATGTCATGGACCAATCTAACGTTTCAAATAAAGAACCGATGAGATTTTGCAAATTTTATGCGTTTTTTTTTTAAAAAAATTTCTCAAGCTCTTAAAAAATCACTCGTTACTTTATGGAGTCGAACGTAATGTAGAAAATACAAATAAAAAAACAAAAATGATAAATTCCACCTGTAGTGAAGGGTATAAAATAATGTTTATAATATCTGAAGAAAGGTATAGTACAGAACTAGGATGTTACTGTAATTTGAAAGAGTTTTTTTTTAAACAAAAATTATGAAATTTTTTTACTTAAATGCGAATTATTATTATTGTATATGGAATAAAAAAAAAATGCCGCAAGCTCATTGGCTTAATTGGCCAGCGTATAACATAAAAGCTTTTTTTAATAGTAATTAAATACAATGTTATGACGTTAATTATTTTCTACAAATCAAGAATAATAGAAAACAAGATTAAGCCATCCAGAAAAAAAAATTAAATTTTCTGCGCCTGTCGGCCTAATGACGCCACGAAACTGTCTTCATATTCGCTAATTATTCTGATTGAGAGTATAAATATACATAAATTATGAGAGTTTAAATATAAGAATGAGATTTTGTTTTCAGAGTTGCCAAATTTTGCCTATTACTTGAACGTGCTTATTTGAAGCAATTTCTTGATTATAGACTTAGCAACCTTACATTGGCCGAACATGCACATGGCGTAACTTTTCGGTTGAGATGAATTTAGCCTACAGTCTCAGTCATCGAATGTACTTTATTTCTCAGATCGTCCAATATCATGGCGTGACAGTCCCATAGTATTTATCAACCGTTTCTTTGTTTTCGGTGATGGTTTTTTATGTAAAAATAATGATTAATCTGCACACGAAATTTACTTTTCTCCATTTTCGATTGCTTTCATTTACTGTAAAAACAATAGACCAAACTTGCTTAAAATTTCGGAGTAGTCCAATATTAGAACAGCTAACGAGAGTTAAATTGATTTACTATGCTGGAAATGCTACAAGTAATGGAATGCCTTATGAAGCCTACAACTTAAACTTCAAGTTCCTTTATTTAGAGCAGATGTTTTTCTTTAAAACACATTCATTTATATTTTAATCTTTTCCGAAGGGCAAAAAAGTAAAAAAAGAAAAAATGACTGTATAAATTATTGAAGAACAAAGATTCTCTTTCTTCTCCGGAAATATTGATAATAAAACCATCTTTATTTATATTTTCCACATTTTATTCTTTCAGTTTGTTATTTCATATTGTTAAGTTAACATTGGCACTAATTTACTATTTTCAAAAGTTTATTAATCTTTAATAAGAGTTTAATCAAAGCATAATATGAACCATTGTTGTGGCTAAAAATAAGACAAATATTTAAACTATGAAAGATAATACGTACTGTCTGAAGTAAAATGATTGAAGATCCATATTTATTTGGTAATTAAAATTGTGGTGTGCAATAAAATAAATATTTATAAATATTGTATGTTTATCACAAACTAAATAATTATTTATACAAATACACATAAACATGCACATACTAATATAAATATTTTTTGTTGATAGTAGATATGAACATTTTATGATTTTCCATTTAGGCGGCGTGGCACAATCCAATGTACCCTTTATTGGACCCGATGAAGTTCCACCACCTTATCAGCAGGGATCAGCTGGTGGTGTACCCATGGTTACTTGTCGTGTGTGTCAGGGTATGATTGATATTACCTCAAAAAGGGATCAACATGTTGTTAAATGTCCTCAGTGTAATGAAGCAACAGTAAGTTTTTTTGTCAATAAGTTTGTTTTTTTTTTAAATCATATTTTTTCTTTACAGCCTATACGTAATGCACCACCTGGCAAAAAGTATGTACGTTGTCCTTGCAATTGTTTGCTAATTTGTAAAAGTTCATCTCAACGTATTGCTTGTCCAAGGCCCAATTGCAAGCGGATTATTAATTTAGCTCCCAGCCCAGTCACACCACCCGTACCCACAATGCCGGGTATGTGCCGTGTAACATGTGGTCATTGTTCGGATACATTTTTGGTAAATATATTTGTAGTTCAAGAGAGATGGGACGATCGTTAAATTCTTTTTTTTTGCACAGTTTAACACGTTTCACAATTCTTTGGCTCGTTGCCCACATTGCAGAAAAGTGTCATCAGTAGGATCCCGTTTTGCCTGTGGCCGTGGCATAGTTTTTGTCATTATAGGCTTAATCGTACTATTTACTGGTATTGGCATAACTGTCGGTACGCATCAATATGCTAAGGTGAGTGAGTGATAAATAAAATAACATTTTTACCAGCAATAAACCAGCAATAAACATTAATTATTAAACCCTCGAATAGTTTTTAAGTAACCTCGTTAGCAACAGTTTAATGATAAGAAGGCTTGAAATCTATTTAACCTCAAATTGAGCGCAACATAATGCAGATTGCTTTTTTAGCAATCAGAATAATTTAATTTTTGTGCAAAGTAGAAAATCTTTGAACACTAATGTTGATTAAAGCTGCTAATTTTGAAATCATTTGAAGATTGCAAAATTAGTGCACTACCCCCAACTATGCTACCCATACAAACTAAATATTTATCATCATACATATGAAATTTATAATCAAGCTTAAGTTCGTTTTTATTCTCTCTAAGAAAGAATAATGTTTTCCCGTATTCCTTTATCTGGGTTTGGTTAGATAAATAGATGATGCTTAAAACTAAACACTACCCTAAGTAGATAGATACGAAGAGTGCTGATGACGGACGTAGCTGAATAGAAAATGTGCATTCCGCTCCTGCTGGTGTCTAAAAAATAAATTTTCCCAATTTTTCTTTAATATTATCATGTAATTTGTAATTTAAATTATTCTTTCTTAGACAGAATAAAAACGAACTTAAGCTTGATTATAAATTTCATATGTACATAAGTATATAAATATAAATATAAATAGTTCGACTAATAAAATTTAAATTTTTAGAATTATTTATCATCATGTTACTTGGGAACTGAAATAGCATCTTGAATAGGCTTGGAATAGTATAACACAAACTGAAAATTATAATTCTCTAGATACAAGGTAATCTAGAGAGGTACCTCTCATACAAAGTGAAAAATTAGTTAGAGAACTATAACAGGTAGAGTCCATAAATTTTTGACTCTGAGAATAACATGTATTTTCGGGTACCCCCACAATAGTGATATTTGACCATACTTTTAGTTACAAGTGTTTTATTTTTAGACCATGGGGTAGCTAAGCGCATCGAGGATAGTTAGTAATCTATAAGAAGCAAACAATACAAAAACGTTACAAACTTGAAAACACGAATTGGTTCAGATTCGTACAATTTCTGAGACTTGACTGATTATTATTATTTTTGTTATTTACTTTATTGTGCAATATTTAATAAATTATTGTTTTTTTATTTTTCAGGATTATGCGGGCATTTACGTGGCATATATTGGAATATTTTTAGTGAGCATTTTCTTATGTGCGCGTTCGCTTTACTATTTCCGTTTAAAAGTCAGTCATGTTGATGGTCCCATGTAAGAATGTATTTAAATCGCTTTTTTAGCAGCATTCCTTTTGATATTACACAAAAAAAAAAAAAAAAAAATACAAAGAAAAAAGTTTTTTTTTTTTTTTACTTTAAAAACTGCAAATGTTGAAATCGTCTACACCGTTATGAAAAGAACAAACATGATTATTAGCAAAAAAAAGCCTATAATTTTTTAATATTTAACATTTAGAAGAAATCTCCTTAACACCATTATTAACAAACAAAAATAATGCTGATAAGATTTACAATTTAAAATGATTTGAATGCAATGGTGTGTGAAAAATGTTTTACAGAATTACATCATTTTAGTAATGTATTGCGAATGAAAATAAATATTTAAATGTTACAAAATTGAAAACAACAAATTTCTCTCTACTAAGCACCAAATCTAAAATTCTCGTGCTAAATACATAAATAAAACAAAAAATAATACATTTATATAAAATAAGAAAACATTTCATTAAATGTTAGTCAGGTGTATTCTGCATAACATTTAATAAATGTGTTAAGTATTCTTTTTATTTTTATTTTTTCAACATTTTTATTAAGCAAATATGTATAAATAAATAAGTATATCTTTTTAAAAGTAAATAAAAAGTCAAACTCCATTAAATTATACAACAAAAATTACGTTAAAATGCCTTTCGATCCTAAATGTTACTAAATTACTTATTTTAATTTTATTATTAAAAATATTATTTAAATAAAATTCCCTGCAGTGTTTTGAATATATAAATATAAATTCAATTTTCGAAATTTAAAGGTCTTATTTAGGCACAATAAATACAATTTTAGCTGTTTTATTCCGGTAAATTTACACCAAGTATTAAGTACAGCTTTTTTGTGTTAGTTGTCAAATCACAAAATAGTAAATTATAGTTTAACTATAGTTTAACCACATTAAAATCGCTGTGTTTTTTTTCAGATAATTTCCAAAAAAAAAATAATTTGACATTTCTCTAAAAATAATTTTAATTGATTGGAATTAATTTTAAATAAAAGCATTCAATTATTGTTTAAATTAATCCTATTTTTCTTTGAATGTGGTAAAAGTAAATTTTTTATTTTATATACGAGCCCTAATCACTATAAATTCATACAGGGCAGAAAACCTTAAGTTACCTTTATATTAATTCTTTAGTATACGCGAATAAGACCACTTCTAATTCATACAACGTAATCCAGATATAATTAACGTACTTCGAAACTGGGTTACACCTCCTTTATTCTTTGACAGCATTTAAACTTCTATAAATGGAGTTTATTAAATAATGACACTCTTCTGGGGTATTGGAGTCCAAACAACTTGTATTTTATCTTTCAACACCTATAAAGTTCTTAGAGGGTCATTACGGAACCGTCTTTCAGTAATACCCAAAGATTTTGGATTCAGGTCAAGACTAGCAGGCCAGCCCAAGAAACCACAGTCCTGTTGCCTTGAAAAAAAATTTTGTGATTTTGGCTGTATGACATGAAGCTAATTCCTCGTCAATTTTTCTGCATTTTCAGTACCCTCTATAGACTGCAGATTCCATTCTAAACCATCTAAAACATTTGCTGAGAGACATCCCCATACCATAACACTTTCTGGGAATTTTACTGTCCGTTTAAAGCAGCCTTAATGATACTCTTTCGAATAAGAAGTCTCATGTTATCACCAACACAAACGTCATGGCTCAAAATGACTGAGTTTCACATTCATTGAGTCCAGAAGCTTTTGCAAGACAGTCAACAGGGGTTTTTGCTTGGTCTAGGAGTAAAATTAAAAAAATGGCAATAAATTGGCAAGGCAAGACTTAATACCTTGTAGAAACCACATCCCAATTTTTTAAATGCTGCCTGGTCCAATCACGTCCCATGGGTTTTCCGACTTCCTTCGACTATTCCGCTGCCAAGTTTCTAACCGTAGTCTAACGATTCTACTATATTAATGATGCTTAAGCTCTTGATTCGAGCGAGGTAATTATAAAAACACAACCATGATTGTTTACTCGAGTAGCTATCGTACCATTATTAAGAGGAACTTTTTTTATGGAGTTTGACAGCTAAACTACAAGTTAGTGTAGAAGCACAACAAACGACGGTATCGATATTTTCATACAAATTTGACAAAACTTTTCAAAAAAATCATCTGATCGGTTTTTACTAGTCTCTCATTTTTTCACTTACTCTCCTAACAATATTGCCGTATATTTCCGTTGTTTTATGGACATACAATCTGAAAGTGCTTGATCATAGCTGCAGTTTCCAATAAAAACGTGTATTACGTGTGGGTTTCTTTTATGGATTGGTCTAATCATTTTTTCAATCATATACTTTTTTGTGTTCCTAGCCTTAAGTGGAAAAAGAGTAAGATTAACTGTCAAACTCCATATAAAAAAAAATAAAAATTTCCCCCTAAAATGTCCTTCTCCCTATTGAGGCCACCTTATTTTAAATATTTCCTCAAGGAAGGATGTGATACATTTTATTTTTTTCTGTGATGTGTAAGTTTATTGTCATAAGGTTGAATTATTTGGAAGTAATATTCTTTACATCTCTATAAATTTAGTATAACAGAAAATGTTAAAAATTATTAAAAGTATTTCTGAAAACCAATTCATTCATTCAATTTTTTCTATTAAAAATGGACTAATACCACTTTTCAAGGAAACGTTTCAATCATTAGATCTTAGTCTCAAATATAACACAATTAAAAAACTTACAAAGGTTGCTTGTTTTATTTGTTGTCCTTTTTAATAGATTTTTGTTAATTTAATTTGTAAAATATTAACATTTTTAAACATATGAAAAAATTAATTAGTTAATATGGTTTTGAGTAAAATGATTTTTAAACATAGATTAAAAACTTAATATAAAGGAGCTTCAAATTAAAAAATGGTATCTACGGGGTAGAATATTTAATTTTATGGAAATATATAAAGAATATAAAAGTGGAATATTGGAATTGGAAAGCTTATGAACAACCTTTTGGGTAAAATTTATATGTAAAAGACATATTTTTATATTATTTAATATATCGCTCCTTAATCCCTAGATTGGTGTATATTCCCTAGACTGGTATATATTTTATGAAAATTAATTAAAATAACCCAAATAAAACAAAAGTTATTGGCCTTATTTCTATGAAGTAAAATAATAATAATAAAGAAATAAAACAAATTTATCAAAAGTTAACGAAAACGTATAATTCAGGTATGTGATGAAAAACGATAGATTTTAAAACGATCGTTTCCAAAGGGTGTAATGAATTTCGATCAATTTTGAGAATTATTTTTGAACCCATCTCTTAACATTTGGGTTTGAAAAGTATACCAGAAGATAAAAATCAAACAATAATTTCTTAATTATTTTAATTTATTAATAATAATAATTTAGACAAAAATAATAAAAAAAAATTCAAAATCAAAATTTGTAAAAACTAATTTTTATCCAAAACAACAAAATCGTTTTAAAATCGATTCGTTTTCAAAATCGTTATCCATCAGCTATACATAACATACAGCTGATAAACTAATTTTACAAAACGAAAATAATAACCTCTATCGTGAATAATAAGTGAAATTTATATTCACGTGAAATATTCACTTAAAAATTCGTATAGTTTATTTGCCGTAAAATGTTTAAAATTGAACAGCAAAAAATTACAATAATTTGAACATATGACAACACTTTTACAACTTTTTTCGGGTGTAAGTCGTTTTGTATTTAAAAACAATTTCCATCTTGTATTGCTTATTTATGTATACCTACATATGTATATGAGTCACAAATTTTCATGATATGTGTTAAGTGATCAATTTTAGAGCGACTGATTTTTACAATAATCAACCTTATTACGGTTGTCGCACTTCGACGACAATAGTTTTGTACAAGATTAAAGATTTTTATGAATATTAATTAAGAGTGTAGAACAACTTCTAAAAAGCTCTGAACGCCGCTAATATAAAAATTTAAATTTCTCATATCCTATTTCTTTGATAAGTTTGTTTAAAGAAAATTAGTTGAAACTACCTTATAGATAGATATGAAAAATGCTGACGACGGACGTAGCAATCCAGAAAATGCATTACATTTTGCAGGTGTCGTAATTTTTCTTTATCTCCAGTTAATTAATAATAAGTTTTCTTTAATTAATTACAAAATTGTCGAAATCAAAGAACTACTACGACAACCGTATTTATGCTGAATAATAACTACTACTTATTTGAAAAGTACTGCGCTTCAGATGCACTGCACTGATATTGAATTTCCGAAATATTCGTTCAAATATATTCAAATTTATATCCCATAATTCGAAATATATGGGTTCCGCAAATAATTGCATACACAACCCTGTTATAAAAATCACGTTTTATCAAAGTGACGTAAAATTTAATCAATAAAAACCAGTGATTTACTTGTGGTTTTACAATATTAAAACCAAAAAAATTATGTGATTTAAAGAACAGGGTAAAATCACATTCAAAACGGTTTATGATTTGAAATCACGTGATTTTTAGAACAGGCCTGACATTTATAATAAAAAAATAATAATACAACAGCGTCTGTATTTTGCTAAAAAACAATAACTGCCTATTTCACGATGTCACCCGAATTCGTTCGTTCGCACAACTACATTTAAAACAAAAACAAATTCACGAATGTATGTTTTATATTATTTCGCGAAAGAATGAATTCGTGCTACATTGTGAAATGGGCAGAAAATTTAAACTGAAAATAAAATGAATATATTTTTAAAATTTTGTTAATCTCAATTTTTTCGTTTTTTAACTGCTTATATATATGTATATTTTTTTAATTTTATACACATAAATAATATATCGTCACCTAAAATGCAGTTACGGCTTTTTGTTTTTCACCAATAAAGTCGTTATTTTTGGACGTATACATGTAAAATTTGCTGTGTAGATGTGTTTCGGTTAAGTTCGTCATAATCAATCAAAAAGTAAATTTTGAATTTTTGAGTAGATACGGCATTTTGCATTTTATGTGACGATATGTAGTTATATTACAATATCTATTTTTTTTAATTAATTCTTATTTTTCTTATTCCACCAGTAATTGTAACAAATAAAATCGTAATTATTTTTTATGCAATTTAAAATAAAAAAGTAATATTTGCTAAAAAAATACTACTCGTATATATTTGTGAAAAATAAAACAAACAAACAATTATTATACATATAAATTATATTTAGATCGATTATTATTACAATTACGATACCATTTATTGTAAATAAAGAAAAAAATAAAAAACTTGGCAATTTTTACAATTTTTTAAAGAGCAATAAGTATTTACAATAACCTAATTTGATTAGGTTAAATAGCTATTTTATTTCACTACCACCACTGCATCACCCCCAGCTCCTGGCACACCTGCTTCCAATAGCAAGGCCTTGACTTCATCTACTGTAATCGGTTTATCAATACATATTGCTTCCAAAAATTCCTGAAATTCTTCATAGTCCAGCCGCCATTTCCTTTAAAGTAAATATTTTTTATTTTCGATTGCTAGTTTTCCAAGCTAAAAATTTTACTTAAACTTCATATACAATAAACCAGTTTCTGTTAAGCTAAATGTGGTTTTTAAAAGCTTCGCTTGGTCCAACCAGTAATCAATTTGTGACAGTAATATTGAATCATACTCCACGTTATCTAAATCGAATGACACAACATTGTAATTGGCGTAAAGGTGAAAAAGTGATTCCAAGGTATGTTTTTTCGGTTTATCATCGTCATCAGCCATATTTAAATTTATTTGAACAATTGAAATAAACTAAAAGAATATTTTGAAATACAAAAAATTACAATAATTTAAAAATTAGTTGTCATAGTGATAATTTGTCAAATACTACACTGGGCAGAAAGCAAGCCAGCAGCTATCATTGAGATCCTTTTTACTTTGCTATACGTAGTATAGGTAAAGCATAGTAATCTTGAAAGAAAATCGATTTCAGGATTTCAACTGAACTTTAACCCACGTCTTCATTTGCTATCAACATGTCTTAACAAAAGTCAAAGTTCATATAAAAAAAACAAAAATAGTATTAAAAATAATGTTTTTTTTCATATGAAGTTTGACTTTTGTTAACGCATGTTAATGTCTAATGGAGACGGGGGGTTACGTTTTGAGGTCTCTCGGTGGTGTGTATGTTACTATTGTGAACGCTCTATAGATCATAACGTTCAGTATGTACTTTTGAAATATGAAGATGAAGAGCTGTATAGTTTTATGGCATAATCGGGAAGGGAGAGGGGTAGTTTACTTTACACCCAAAACGGAAAATAATTATTTTTTCGCTTCGAATATACTTTGAACTTTTATTCTTTAGATAATATATTCAGAAAAATATCTGATTCCATGAGGTGTGGAAAAAGTTTCAATGTAGGCCACGCTGGTAAAAGCTGCTACAAAAAATAAAAAAAATCCTTATAATTTTTTTTTCTGTGTAACCAACCTGTTCTAACCGGTCATACTGTTACGGTCAAGGGAGACTGTTACTTAAAGACATTGAAAGAGTTTTTATTTCCAGAACTGCGTCGAAAGGAATCCCTTTCAACTCTGTTGGTTTCAACAAGATGGAACACCTTGACACATAGCCACGCCTGTTGTGCCCGAATTGCGGCGAAAATTCCCCAATAATTTCCCAAAGGCTCCCCAGGTCTCCTGGGGGGTTATTACGTATTTCGATTCGAAAAGGAAATCATTTGAATTTGTATGACTTTAACATTGTGTTTCGAAAAAGATTTCTTTCGAATCGAAATACGTAATAACCCCCCTGACCTTACTGCACCAACAAATTTCGAATATTTAAAGCAAACCATTCGAATAGTAATTGAGGCAATTCCCTTAATTATCAGCCACCCTGTAGAAACCCGAAAATTCGTAAATAATTTAGAAATAATTAAAACATGTGTAAAATGGTATCATAGTACATTAAATCACTAGTTGAAGTGATTATATTTATTTACGTTTAATAATACTCTAACGGTTTTTTATATTAAAACCACGGCCTTATCGACATTGTATTGTGCAGTTTAGAATTTTTTTCTACTACAATATTTTGCAACGCTGTATGAAAAAGACAATTTTAATGTAAACATTGCAATAAACAAGACCATTTTGTGAAAAATGTATTAATTTCGTGAAAATTTATGATTTATTTAAGTAAAATTAATAGAAATGGAAACGACTAGTGAAAATCAGCAAAAGGAAGTGCCACTTAGACCGTTTAAATTATAAGTATTATGAAAGAGTTGAAAAATGTGTTAATGTTTACAAAGAATTTACTTTTTCATCCACCAGCACGGCTCACCAAATTGTTAGCTTGACCGGCATAAGTTTCGAACGGAAAAGTATCATTGTAAGTAAATCAATAACAAATGCAAGAAAATATTAAGATTATTATTTTAATTTAAAGGGTGCTGTCGAACTAACCATTGTACCAACAAAAGAAAATTTAAGAATTATAAGATTGAACGCCAAGCAGTGCAGTATATATCGGGTGTTGCTCAATGATGTTTGCGAGGCAGATTTTGTCTATTTTGATCCATTTTTGGATATCTGCCAGGGAGATGCAAAAACGTAAGTTTTGCCTATATTTTCCATGAAATATTTTAAAAAGTTTCTAATTTTAAGACGTTCTCTGGAAACTTTATCTAAAAATCATTTAATTGCTGCGCAAAAAACTGATCCTGATGTTAATTGCGGTGAGCTTCTTATACAAATACCTCCCGAAGGTTATCATATGATACAGGAAGGCCGTGGTCTGCGTATAGGTATAGAGTTTTCTTTGGAAAATCCTCAAGGTGGCATACATTTTGTTATACCACCCACAAATGAAGATGAAACACAACCCAATAATGCCCATATGTTTACCTATGCCTATGAAAACTCTTCGCGTTTATGGTTTCCATGTGTAGACAGTTTTGCTGATCCCTGTACATGGAAATTGGAATTTACCGTTGATAAACATTTAACAGCGGTATCATGTGGAGAATTAATGGAGGTGGTCATGACGCCGGATTTGAGAAGAAAAACCTATCATTATTCTTTAACGGTACCCGTATGTGCTCCAAATATTGCTTTAGCCGTGGGACCGTTTGAAATTTTTGTCGATCCCCATATGCATGAGGTTACACATTTTTGTTTGCCTCAATTGTTGCCTTTGTTAAAAAATACTGTTCGTTATTTACACGAAGCCTTTGAATTTTTCGAAGAAACTTTGTCTACTCGCTATCCGTTTTCGTGCTACAAACAGGTGTTTGTAGATGAAACAGATGCCGATATAAGTGCTTACGCCACTATGAGTATAGCTTCTGTACATCTCTTGCATACTATTGCAATAATAGATCAAACTTATAAATCCCGCACTCTCATGTCTCGGGCAGTAGCTGAACAATTTTTTGGTTGTTTTATAACTTCACATCATTGGTCTGACACCTGGTTAGCAAAGGGTATAGCTGAGTATTTGTGTGGTCTTTATTCACGCAAATGTTTTGGTAACAATGAATATCGTGAATGGACTCAAAAGGAATTGGCTCGTGTAGTAAAATATGAAGAACAATATGGTGGTATAATATTGGATTGTAGCCAGCCACCTGCTCCATTACCGGTTAGTGGTACTAATCCATCGGCAGCTGCAGCCAAACAACAGGAAATAGTTCATTATTTTCCTATAAAAAGTTTACATACCGTTTCGCCAAAATATGTTGAAGCAATGAGACGAAAAGCACATTTGGTAATAAGAATGTTGGAGCACCGCATTGGTCAAGAGCTGCTGATACAGGTAATATTAAGATGATATTTTCATTTAGAAGTTTGAATCAGCAATTTTTTTTCGAAATAATTTTTTTATTTTATTTATTTTTACTCATTGTAAGTGTGAATCTGTTATTTTTGTTTCATTTATAAAATATAATTGTGTAGGTAATGTTTTGTATATTAATATTTATTTTAGTTTCTTGATGATGTTATCCAGAGGATAACGAAAATTGAAAAATCCTAATTAAAGCACAATTTTTATTATAAATGGCCTTAAGCTTGAATATAATATTATTATTGTTAATTTTTTCTTAATAAAATTAATGAACTATTAAATTATTTTTAGTAAATTTTTTATTTTTTGAAAAAGCTGATATTTCCTAAGTCCCCTTTAACACTTGCAATTTTTGTTTCTGAAATATTTTTTAACATCTCTTTTGAAGTTGTGTTCGTGTCCATACTTTAAAAATTGTGCTCCTGACGACTGTATACTTTTATAGTCATTCTCATGACCAAGGCATATTAATCAGGTAGCCTAGCCTCACTAGGGAGGAGAAATATTACGGTGAAAATTATCAATTTTTTTATATGGATTTTGACAGTTAAAATTTCAATTTTTCGCTTTAAACGGAAGTCGAACTATCAAACTCCTTATAAAACAAATTCAAAAATTTTCACTCTTATATTTCCCCTTCGTAGTGTGCCTTGCTCATGATGAAAAGAGCAAACAACAATAGCAATAGAGAGTTGCAGCAGAGTTTCAAGTACATGAAAGATTTTACCGCTGCTATTTTTATTTCCTCTCCTAACAACAAATACATGTTTTGCAGAAACAAAAATTGCAAGTGTGGAACGGGACTAAATAAAAATAGTAAGAAAAAATAAATGTACAAATTAAATTTTAGTAAGGCTTAAGTTGAAAGAAGAAAATCCGCTGGCCGATTACTACCAGCAACAAAATTTTCAAAAAAATTTCTTGTACATACACGGAAATAAATAAGTGAATAAATAAATAGTGAAAGATTTTTTTTTTTCAAATAAAAAAGTGATTCCTTAGTTCCTGCCTGAAGATAAGATACCTATAGAAAAAAATCCTTAAAAATAAGTTACTCTTCAAATTTAACGCTGTTAAATATTTCCACCAACTTTAATTATTTAGGTATTTAATAAACAACTGGCTTTAGCCACCAATGCTGCATCTACTAAAATAGGGTCAGGACTGTGGCATCATCTGCTCATTTCTACAAATATTTTTATTAAAGCCATATTTACCGTAACCGGTAAGGATATGTCGGTTTTCATGGATCAATGGGTACGGACAGCGGGTCATGCCAAATTTTCCCTTACCTCTGTTTTCAATCGTAAACGCAACACAATCGAATTGGAAATACGACAAGATTTTGTAAATCAACGTGGCGTGCGCAAATACAATGGACCTCTGTTGGTACAACTGCAAGAATTGGATGGCACTTTTAAGCATATGCTTCAAATTGAAAATACAGTTGTAAAGGCAGATATTACATGCCATTCGAAAAGTAGACGTAACAAGAAAAAGAAGATTCCTTTGTGTACGGGAGAAGAGGTGGATATGGATCTATCGCCCATGGAGTATGCTTTTTTATAAAAACGTGAAATTTTTTGTTTGAAAACATAAGTTTGTTTAATATTTTAGCGATTCACCGGTTTTATGGATACGTCTTGATCCTGAAATGATTTTAATACGTGATTTAAATATAGAACAGCCAGACTTCCAGTGGCAATTTCAATTGAGACATGAACGTGATGTTACCGCTCAATTTGAAGCCATTAAGGCTTTAGAAAAATATCCAACAAATGCCACTCGTTCAGCCTTGACAGACACCATAGAAAGTGAGCATTGTTTTTATAAAGTGAGATGTGAGGCAGCAGACTGTTTAACTAAAGTAACAATTATTTCATTTGTAAGAAATACAGACCTAAATGGAATTATTCTTTACATTTTAGGTGGCCAATCAAATGGTTACCCAGTGGAGTGGTCCACCAGCCATGTTAAACATTTTCCGTAAATTTTTTGGTTCATTTAGCGCACCTCACATTATTAAGCAAAATAATTTTGCCAATTTTCAACTGTATTTCTTGCAAAAAGTTATACCAGTTGCCATGGCAGGTAATAATATTTTTTATTTTATTTTTTACTATTTAACTAAATTAAATTTATTGCCATTATATGCTAATTTAAATTATAATTATTCTTATAATTAGGCCTTCGCACATCCCATGGCATTTGTCCGCCAGAAGTTTTACGTTTTCTATTTGATCTTTTTAAATACAATGATAATACGCGCAATCATTACAGTGATGTTTACTATAGATCAGCTTTGGTGGACGCTTTGGGTAATTCAATAACACCTGTTGTATCAGTGGCCTTACGAGGCACTCCCATCACTTCAGATAGTTTATCTGCAGATGCTAAGTATATTTGTTTTTTCAATTTAACGTGCTTTGTATTAAAAATACTACTTCATAAATTAATTTATAATTACAGATTAGTGTTGGAGGAGGTAACACGTTTGTTGAATTTAGAAAAACATTTGCCTTCTTACAAATACATGGTGTCGGTATCTTGTTTAAAAGTCATACGTAAACTGCAAAAATGTGGTCACTTACCATCGTTACCAAAAATCTATCGCTGTTATGCTGCCTATGGTCAATATATAGATTTACGTATCGCTGCTATGGAATGTTTGGTAGACTTTGTTAAAGTCGACGGCAGATGGGAGGACTTGGATCATTTGATAACGTTGCTGGAAACTGATCCTGATCCGGCCGCAAGACATGCTTTGGCTCAGCTGTTAATAGATAATCCACCATTTACGCGAGAATCTAGAAGTCGCTTAGATCGCCCAGAGTTAGTGGAACGATTGTGGAATAACATGAAGTGAGTACTTTACTTTTTTAACGTGAAATATCTAAAAACACTCATCATTGACTACATACATACGTTTTTGTACTAAAAGTTCTGCCGCTGCCGTTCTTTCCTGAAAAGATTTAATTTATTATTCTTAATAGCAGTTGAGTATACTGCACCATTCCTCTCTCAATTGTGCTAGGGTTGATCTTGTTTTCCCTTTATTGTCCGAAATTGCAGGGGGATGTTATTCAGTCACTATGGACATCTGGTCAACATAGGGTGGAATAACGTTTCGGATATCATTGAGATAGCGACGAAAGTCCTGTTGGTTGTGTCTAGGGGGATTTTGTTAAGAGTATCCGATGATTTGGAAGACTTGGAAGGTGACATGCTATCACTGTGCTGTTTTACCTGCAGTATCTTGATGTCTTCATGAAGGTGACCCACATTAGTCATCTTAATACATCCGGTTGCTATTCGGATTGTATTATTTTGGGTCGTTTGAAAGACTCACCACTCGGTGTCGCTTAGAAAAAAGCACATATCGGGACAGTAAAATTAAAAATAGAGCGATCAATCGCCTTTTACGCCGCTATTGTTATTTCCTTTGTCGTACCCCAAGAGGTGCCAGCGAGAGGTTTTAAAAATCTTATTTCGGGATTTCACTTTTTGGATGATGTAAGTAACGTGCAAGAAAAACTGAACCAGGATGTCAAAGACTGCCCCCAGAATTTTTGGTTTCTTAACTGTAGGAAAACGTCTGTCTTCGACTGAAATTTTCAACTCCGTCCTTACTTCTTTCGTCATAGAGTAAAAAAAGACCCGACGACTTTGAATTTGATAGCTGTAGAAATTGCACGATGGTGGTCAGATAGTCTGAAATTTTGGAACTTTTTCTTTAGTCCAAACACCAGATGAGTAGATTGTGTAGTCCTCTGCATACGAAACCATCATGACCCTCAATATCTCCAGTATTTATTGATATGCTTGTGACTTCTAGGAACGGGCCAGTTGTGGGCTATATTGCAGGCGGAAGCGGCTTATAACTGACGTTTTGTTCAATACTCAATGCAGGGCCTCCACCGTGATCTCTATCCCTATCTTTCTAAATAATAAAGTTCCCAGCAGTTGAGAGTGAACCATTTATGGACAGCGTTTTTTATTTGTATGGCAGTTATAACTATTTTATGATCCGACACGTTTTAAGGTGGCACCAGTAAACTGTGCACTTGATTGAGGTTATGTTACGCGTTATGCGAGTGTGACACACATAACAAATCCAGATCTGTTGGACTGGGATTGGACTACACCAAATATCATTTTGGCAAAGCTGCTGACATATTTTGAACACCTGAGAAATAAATTCCGATTGACACAGCTGTTACTGCTTTGACAATCTTTGGCCAGTGTGACTTGGGTCGTCCCGAGGCGAATATCCAATTGTCATTATAAATTAATGATTTATATTGAAAATTAATTTTTAACAATTATATTTTATCTTTAAATATAAAAATCTAAATTTTAAATATGTACATATGTATATTCAATTTCTACTTACACCAATCAATAAATAGCAACAAATTGGCTTTTGATACAAAACTACGCTGCGACATGGTCGACTTATATTATGCTCTTTACGGTACTAAGCGTCCACTATGCTTACAATCCGCTGAAATGAATAGTATGTACAAGGAATTTGTACGTGAAGGTGCAATGAAAAAATCCCTCCCAAGCGCAACTAAAACCACACCACCACCACCACCACCACCACCCGAAATAAAGCCAGAAATAACACGTAATGATGACAATGATATTGTAGAGCAAAAACCATCAACTAACAATCTTAAACGAACTGCAACAGAAGCATTTGCAGTAGGAGATGAAATCATTAAATTGGAATCACATGAGGAAATAACAGTAGTGAATGAGATTATTAAAGATGAAATTTTTGAAACGGAAAATTCTGGAGTTTGCCAAACGGAAGTAACCTCGACGATAATGCCCACCGAGACGGAAACTTTTGGATCCGAAAGTAAAAAACTTAAAAGTGAGCAATTCGATGATGATGAAAATTCTATAACCATAATAGATATATCAGAATCTACGGTTACGCGTATGGATAGTAGTTTTGATTCAGCAAAAGCTGATAGTGAGCTGAAACAAAAAATGGAGAATATCTCTAAGGTAAGTTTTATTTATTAACTTGCAAGTGAAACAAATTATTTGAATTTCCATGTTTTTTCATTCGCAGAAAAAGAAAAAGAAGGACAAAAAGAAACACAAACACAAGCATAAGCACAAGCACAACAAAGAAAAGGACAAGGAAAAAGAACGTGATCGTAAAGACAAAAAGGATCCCAATATTTCCCGACTACAGACTAAAGAGGCTACACCAGAAACTTTGAGTTCTGCCGATAGCAGCAACAGCAATAGCAATCCACCATTTAACTTCCAACCATAGCACAGGTTTTTAAATCATTTCATTAAGTTTGAATCGTTTTTAACGAAAAAGTAGTTGTTACTGTTCTTAAATGCCTGTTTCATAAACAGCACTTTAGCAATTCATTTTATATATTTTTTTAGAAAACGTAAATTATATTTTTTACAAGACATAATTAAAGTATGAAATATAATACACACTTTTTGTATTAACAAATTATATATTTAAGAGTTCTTTATGGCAAATTAATATTTAATGTTAAATTTAAAAACTCATATACATAATGTAGTAGTAATGTTTGCCTAATGCAAAAAATTTGTATGAATATATTCTGTATTTAACATTTTAGATCTTAAAATATGTAAGTTGAAATCATAATAAAAGAAGTCGAAACCAGACTTGTTCACAATTATCTTATATTAATATAGAAACGCTTAATTACTTCGAGAAGTATTGTTTTATTTGGTACCATTTCTAGAATGGGTTCGAATTTAATATCGAGTAGACCACACTACTGATCGAAAAAATGTCTGATGACATTGATTTTAAGAATTATCTGACAATATTTTAAGCTGAATTAAAAATTTTCGTCAGATCATACACTCACTACTGTTACTATATTTTGTTTTAAGACGACACTACCTGTGAAGCTTCTTCGCTTGTCTGCAGAAAACACCTAGAGTCTTTGGTGGGAATCGAACGTGTAACCTCCAGACTGATAGACTAGTTCTCTATCATTCAGTCTATCGAGACACCCATTGGGTTCTTAGCGACGTCAGTTAATTCACTTAATATCGAAAATATTCAGTTCTCGTTGTTCGGAAAATGTAATACTAAGAACTCAAGAAAAATAAAAGCTCTATATCATTTACAAAAATCTCAAATTAGCTGCACAACATGCAAATAAATCGATAAAAAAAAATTGATAAAACAACATTTATTAGTAGTAGATGTCAAATTGTTGATTAGAGAGAGGTGCAATTACACAGATCTTCTTAACTTAGAAACAGGTGTGCGAATAGAAGCCATAAAGGACCTGCCATATATAAGTATGCTTTTCGAAATTCTTGCGGTTGGTTACATAAATATTTGAAAATGTTTTGACCCGAGTATATCGCTTGATATAGAGGATGTTGTAGCAGCAGTTTCCCTTAGATTTCACCTCCGAAAAAGGCAAATACAATTGTAAAATACAAGAAAGCCCTCGGGTATTGATTAACTCAGTAGCACGATGCTTTTGGAGCTGGCTCTTGTATCACGAAGAATAATCCATTTTATTTTTAAAGCCCTTTTATTTTCAATGACATTTTGGCCCTTAAGTACTATTTAAGTCTATTACCAAAAAGTTAGTTTTATTAATACTAATTTCTGTTTGGTCCTTACTAAATATCGTATATTTTTATTCAGGATTGGCTTGACTAATATCATCTCATTTCTTTAGAAAATTTTGTTACTTGTACATACATTTCTAAAGGTCATGATTCACTGTCATACTTAGTCGTACGTATAATAGTGTAGTTTAGAAATATATGGATGTGACAGACTTTTTGACAGGTCTGTACGATTGATAATCTTTTGAAAAAAAAAATCGTAAAATAGTATTTTTCCATGTGATCAGAGTTGCAAAATTTTTTTTTTGGGTGATAGTGTGGTATATACAACGCCATTTTGAAACAATTTTTTGAGTAGGACAGAATTCTGTCAGATATTTTTGTGATTGAATCGTTCGTTTGTGTAGCATAGCTAATCCTGGCCTTATTTAAATGGAATATTAAAAAAAGGTTTTATAGTTGCTAAATATTACGCCCACGTGTCATCGTTTCGCCCTCTGTGGTCTACTATACACAGGTTGTAACTTATACTACAATTTAAAAACTGTTGCCAGCCTTGTAATAATTTTTAGTAGAGACATCGTTAGTCAAGACATTACAGTAGTACATGCCATGATAATACATTGTTCGTTTGGAATAAAAAAAATATCACTGTGAAGTTTGTACTTCTATTAGCTTTAAAGTGGTTTTACACGGCGTGTATTTGTCATATGACTTGTCACTTTTCCATATGTAAATTCTAAACACGCCGTGTGAACCCTTTCAAACATAACATGTGTATTTTCCATGTGTACAATACATATGACATTTTTCATTTAAAACGTGTTCTATTTTGATGTGACAAAGCATCTGACATCCTGTAATGCCAACTTGATATTTTGCTATTTTAGTTTTTTTGTGGTACCAAAAGCAATAAAAGCGTGGCAAAAGCACTACGTTTGTATCTTCGCATCAGCTGTGGTTGGCAATACAGAACTGTGTGGCGGAAAAATTATATATTATAGATTATGTCAGATGTAATTACATATGTACGTTTGAAAGCAAAAATTATAAACCGTATGTAAAATGTCTATTTTGACAAACACATGAAATTACATATGGGTTATCAACACACGCCGTGTAAAACCACTTTTATGCACCATAATTTCCAATGATGGGTTTAACTATAAAATTATAAAGTTTTATTACGGATTTTAATGTTTTTTTACTGGCAATTATAATTTTTAATCAACTCAGTTGTTGGAAACGAGATTATAGTAAAACTTTTACTAATCAGCCACCTACTTGCCCGATTTATTCATCCGCTTAAAGAGAGTTGTATCCGCTTAATGGATTGATTTTTATTTATTTATTAAATCTCGACTACAAATTATATTTTAACTTAATTAACCAAGCATAGTAACTGGGAGTGAAACAACTAGAGTCTTTTTGGCGGGAAATGAACCCACAACGCAGAAAAACTCAGATTGAATTTTGCACAAGTATCAATCGCCACCATCTACATATGTATCTATTGTATATGTAAACAAAATTCAATGTCTTTCATTGGTAATCGCATCACCAAAGAACCGCTGCACCGATTTCCCAATTTTTGTTAAGTCTTCTTCATAACCATGCTGAAATGAAATTCCAAGCTTTTTTCCTAAGTCTCTTTGACTAAAACCGCACATTAGTCCAACTCATTATTTCCAACTTAGGTTTTTACGGAAAGAAAAATTGACCACGCCCACTTTTAACCCTAATTTTGTTTAGTCAACTAGAGAACTGCACCAGTAACCCCCTCATTAATATATGTACATAGTTTAGCTAAACACAGGCTGGATTGGAATAGTGGTCGTGGTACCTCCCATACAAAGTGAACGAATATTAACGTCTACCTGTAGATCTTCAATAGATAATACCTTGAAACTTTGCAGAAGTAACCCTCATACTAATCTGAATAGTCTAACAAACACAGACTGGATGGGGGCAGTGGGCGTGGTACCTCTCATACAAAATTATTATCGTGTACATAGAGAACTAAAATAGGTAGAGTCTTGCATAAGTAACCCTCATGCTAGTGTGCATAATTTAGCTAAATACAGACTCGATTAGGATAGTGGAAGTAGTAGCCCGATGCAAAGTAAAATATTATCGTGTAAATACGCATCGTCCAGCAAAAAACAGATTGGATGGAAACAGTGGGCATATAAACTGAAACAGTTTTGTCGTGATAATAGCGTTAGTTTAGAAGTTAAAGGTTGGCTATACTTTTCTTCCAAGTGTTTATTGTATTTTTTGTGGATGGGTGTAGCGAAGAGCATCTTCGGCTTTTGAATGCCACTATAAGTCCAGTCCTTATTTGTGTGGCTATTGCTAACTGTTTATTCTATTGTAGTAGCAATATAAAAATATTGCTACTACTTTTGTTAACTCCTAGTGCTCTTCAAATTATTGCTGGCAAAGTATTGAGTAGTGGGAACCGAGTACTCGATACTCGATCAGTTTTTTGAGTACTCAATATACAAAAGTAGTTAATCGATACTTTTACGGTAGTATTTTTAGAAATAAATTTATAAAAATATTTGACAGCTATGACGATAAATTTTCTCTGCTAGTATGTAAACGAAAGTATTGAGTACCCAATTGAAAAGTATTGAGTTGTATCGATACTTCAAATTGTTACATTGCAGTGAAAACAGTGTGGTAGTTGTGCATATTTTTTTTGAAAAGTGTTCGCTATTTTAGATATAGCTTTGGTTAGCTGTTGTGCTTTGTTTTTATTTTAGCTATCGAAAAGCAATTATTTCGGTTCTTTTGCTAAAAATGCTATTAGCTTTTTAAACACTGATAATATTAATGATTAGCTATCATACATTTTCAAAGCATTTTTTTTAACTGCCCTTATGTATGTATATACGTAAATTACACACATCTGCATATTCTCATATTTTATGTTAAAAATTCTTTTTGACATCCGCTTATTAAAGCCTTTAGTGTTATGAAATACATACATACATACATACATACATACATACATACATACATACATACATGTCATTATGTTATAAAACCAAAAAGCAAGCTACTCAAAAGTACAACAAATTTATCGTAAATATACCACACGTCTATTTAAATAAGTCGTAAAAGCAGCCGTTTACGTACATGACTGATGACAGCTGAAAAAGAATAATAAACAATATTTCGGGATATTAAAAAGGATTATGTGTATTTTATCCTTTAACGAACTAAAACGAGAAATGAATGGTTGTGTGTTTTAACGAATGAATGTTCTTTTGCAGATAATTTTAAAAGATTCTTAAGAGGAGATTTGAAAGAAGATATTTTGTTTAATTAATTACTCATGACTAGATATTAGTCAAGAAAATTTTCTATAAAAAATCTATCTACAAATTTATGTACATACATTTATTTTGTTTAATTTTAACAATCACAAATACACATCTTAAAAGGCTTTAAAACTTACAAGAAGCGAAAGGCTCAATACATTTGAGAAACCCAAATTTACCCTACTGTAAAACCTTTTATGGATAAATCTGCGGTAAAAATGAATTGAATACCCAACTATATCCATTTTAATGGATGTTTCGATGTTCCAAACACAACTGACATGTAGTTCTATATTTAGTAACATTTATTTTATGGGGGATGTTGCAGATGTTTTTTATTTATGAGGATATTAAAGAAATGGTTAGGCTTTTGGATATCAACATTTATGTCTCCATTTTTTGATTGTTTCAATGGTTTTTTTGTGAGCGTATTTTTTTTTTTTTAGTGACCTGTTAATATTTTTATTTTGTTGATATTTTTATTTTGAACTATGGGTGAAAAAGCCGCAAAACTAGCAGGTCCGGTGAACGGTTTAACCTATATAGGTAACATAATATAATGTAGCCATATAGCCCGGTTGGACTCGCAAGGTTTCCTAGCTCTTTTCCGACTCAGGAGGTTCCAGCCGCTTATACGAATATATAAAAAAGAGAACACTAAACAAAACTGACACTACCTAAACCATACCACACAAAAGGACCCATTATGGAAGTGGTCTGCTAAATGAAACATATTTAATCAAATTTCTCTCCTGACTAATAATAATAAAAATTATAAAATACGGATAAATGAAAGTTTCGATTTCAAGACCACAAAGTGTTCCTTGATTGTGAAAATATCCACAAAGGCCTTCTTTGTAGATATGTCTACAATTAAGATCATTTTATATATCGCACTCTAAATACAAAAGGGTCACAATTCAAAATACTAAAATTTTCAGTAGAGACAAAAAACTGCTTATGTGCAGAACCAACATACTCAACATAAAAATAGACATAACTGTTTTTTTCCAGTTAAAAAAGATAGTGATGTGAAAGAAATTTTTGCAGTAGTTAGAGATATGTACTCTGAATTAATTAATGGAAAAAAGTCAGTTTTGGAAAATTTTAAGTTGTGACCCTTTTGTATTTAGGGTGCGATATGGTTAAATAAATAGAATATAAATAAATAAATCAGTCAAGTGCGAGTAAAACTCATACACGTAGGGTTCCGTACTATGTTTAGTACAACCTTAAAAATACAAATTGTTAGTAATTTCCCGTCTTCTAGGGCACACCCTTTACTTTTTAATTATTTTTTGTACTAGAGCATTGTACTAAATAACCTGTTTAAATATCAACTGTCTGCCTATAACGTTTAGAAGAGAAGGTCAAATTCCTGGCGATATCTAGGGAACACCCTTTTATTTTTATTAAATTTTTTTTTCATTACTTGTTGTTACAGTAGATTCTGTAAAATATAATCTGTGTAAATTTTAAGTGTCAGCCTATTACTGTTCAAATATCAGGAGCCTACCTATTGCGGTACAAAAAAAAAAAAAAAAACAAGGCAATATACGTTAAAAACATGTTATTGCGGAACATCCTGTAATTGTTACAGCGGAGATGGCAACACATCTACTGTAAATTTTTCAAGAGTCTACCTATTACGGTTCAAAAAATTAGGCCGTATACTTCCAAATCATGTCACTATCGGAACACCCTTTAGTTGTATTATTAGTTATAGCAGACATAACAATTATCTTTCAATTAATATGTAGAGTATTTATTGTTTGGCTTAACGTCACTATTAATAGTTTATAATAATACCTCTATATGTATCGATATGTATTTATGTATATCATCATTAATTACTCTAGTTATGCAAGTTAGTTGATAAGTAACACAAAAATGAATTACTTTAATAAAGCATTTTAAGCAGCAAACACACGTTGTGTTCTCAATACATTATATAATATATCAAGAGTCCACCTATTACGATTCCACCTATTACGATAAGGCAATATACGTGAAAAACATGTTACTGTTCCGAACACCCTTTTATTTTTAGTAATTATCATAGCGGCCGTGGCAACATATCTTCTGTACATATTTCAAGATCCTACTTATTACAGTTCAAAAAATAAGGCTATATACGTGCAAATCACGTCACTGTCGGAAAACCCTTTAATTTTTGGTCTTCGTTATAGAGGCCGTAGTAATATACCAACTGTGGCGATAGTAATACAGCACCTGTAACAATTTCAAGAGTCTACCTATCATCGTTCAAAACTTAGGCCATATACATGTAAATCACATCACTATCGGAACACTCTTTAATTTTTAGGTTAAGTTTTGTATACTTATTTAGATATGGAACTAAATTGTAATTACTGTCTGCAAATTTGAAGTAGTTGCCTTCTACAGCTCAAAAAATAAAGACATAAACGCAAATAACACGTCACTTTCAGAACACCCTATAGGTTTTAGTATTTGTTGCTATAGCCGCCATAGGTGTGAAAGTTTCTGAAAAATTCAAGATTCTACTTATTATAGTTGCAAATTTGGGTCATATACATGAAAATCACGTCACTATCGGAACACCCTTTAGTTTTTAGGTTGATTTTTTTTATACTTGTTTATATAGCGAACTAAGTTTTAATTACTGTTTGTAAATATTAAATCTATGCCTCCTACAGTTTAGAAAAAAAGACATATATACGTGAATAACACGTCACTATCGGAACACCCTATAAAATTTAGTATTTGTTCTGTAAAAATTTAAAGATTCTGGCACTGGAGATAAAAGGCGCTGACAGACGGACGGACGGACAGACAGACAGACAGATATTGTAGCGAAGGCAGTAGGGTTACGTTTTACCCTTTGGGTGCGGAACCCTAAAAATGAAAACAATTTTAAATAAAAGGGCACATTATTAATTTTAGGGTATTTTTTTTTTTTAATTTTAAAACTTTGCAACAAATTTTGATTGTACTAATTTCATGGACGTTGCAACCTTGCTAAGCATATTATCTATTTATTATTATTATGCTTATCTTATCTTATATATATTTAATCCTTTAATTAACAGTGGAACATAGGGCCGCAACAAATGTTTTCCATTGTTTTTTATCATTACACAATCATTTCATTTCATTCCAGGATACACCATGCTCATGCAACTCTTTCTCAATTTGCCGTCTCCAAGTATTTGCAGGTCTACCAGGTCTCCTAGAACCTTGGGGGTTATATTCGACGGAGTGTCTAGTTATGTCGCTTGCTGGTTTTCTCATTATATGTCCTAGCCAACCAAATTTACTGGATCCAAATTCAAAGGAACCTGATTTGTTCTAGTCCATAAGTCTTGATTTGATATTATAGCTGGCCAGAATATTCTAAGTATACGCCTGAGGCAAGGGTTTACAAAAGCTTGTATAGATCTCATTTCGCGATTGGATATATTCCACGTTTCGCAGCCATATAGAAGTACCGATTTCACATTGCTGTTAAAAACCTTGACTTTGGTGTGAATTGAGATATTTTGCGATCTCCAGAATTTGTTAAGAGTTCCAAAAGCTTGCCTTGCCTTACAAAGTCTATACTGAATATCGTCTTTGCTGCCCCTAAATTTGAAATCATACTCCCTAGATAGCAAAAGTCTTCAACATCATCAATGCGTTGCCCCGAAAGCTGGAAGTTCGTGTTGCATGATGAATTTATGCGCATTGATTTGGTTTTGTTGATGTTAATTTGTAAGCCAGCTTTAGTTGCCCGTGTAGCGTAGGCTTCGATCTTGGATTGCATGTTGGAGAAGTAGTGAGATAGAAGACAGATGTCATCAGCATAATCGATATCGTTTAACCTATCGTCGAGGCCCCACGAAATACCTTGTTACATATCCATGGACTGATTCATAACTACCTCAAGTATTATGTTAAACAGTAATGGTGACAAAACACAGCCTTGGCGAACTTCAACGTTTACTTTGATGGGCTTACTTAATGAGCCCTCGTGAAGTATAGAACAATAGGCGCTTTTGTAGAGTTCCTTAATTAGTCTAGTTATCTTTTCGGGAACTCCTTTGCATCTTAGAGCTTCCCAGATGGCATTATGTTGTAGTGTGTCAAAGGCACGTTTGAGGTCTACGAACACCAAGTAAAGAGGCGAACGCCATTCGTCCGACTGATCAACAATTACCCTTAAGCTATTGATGTGGTCAATACATGACTTATTTGGCTTACATATAATAAAATAGTAACTCATTTCCGTCTGTCTGTCCTTCATTGTTTGTGTTCGCATCACGTAAAAACTACTGGATGGATTTTAACCAAATTTTGTGAGGAGGTACCTTAGTATGCTGATCCCAATAAAGGATACTTTTTTACACAAATATATCTTATTCTTTAAGTGGAGAAAAAGCAGTGAAAAACGCAATTTCCGATTTAAAGGTGCTGAAATTTTCGGTTTAAAACTGGATATATTTTCAACACGGTTACATTTTCACCACACCTTTTTATTTTTTAAAGTGGGATATTTTAGAAACTACTACGCAACAGATGGCGCCAGTTGATTACAATTACATTGTCATTAAAATATTTTAAACACCACTTACAGAGGTTTACAATAACTAAAGCACTATAAAAGTAAGAGTCTTTCAATTGGTGTGGAATATTTTCAAAGCAAAACCGAGTAAAATATTGTCAGGACTCCCACGACGTGGCGGGCACAGCTAGTTGAAAAATAAAGTAATAAAACATGAGTATTAGAAGGCTGAAAAGTTAAAACGTTTTTGTTCAACAAATGATTTAGAATAATATCCTAAGAAAATTTTGCCATTGGATAGAGTAAATTATATTGTTATCATCCTCCAAACTTACACATAAATCACAAGAAAAGAAAGCACTTAACTCACACCAAATTATAAAGTTTCAGCTAATAAATCTAATTCCAATAGATGGCCATGATGTTCTTGCGGTGCTTTTACAGGTAATTTGTCATTTGTTAAGCACAACAACATTCTTACACTGACACTAACATTATTTTCTCTATATTCATTATGCATAACCATTATGCTACACAGTAGATGATGTGTATTTTTGCCACAATTTGTGGTTATAACTTAAGGTGAAGATAGTTGAAATAATAGTTAACATAGACATCCTCATTTATTGGCGTTTTGTTAATCATACCAAACAATTTATCGACTTTATCTTTGAAATTATGATTGTTGTTTTCGCTTAAAATAGCAGCAACTATAAAGCGATAAATGACATTAACAACTGATACATGCAACCAACTGATATTTTTAATGAGTAGAAGAAACAAATGCAAAGTTAAACCAGTTAGCTTTAATGCCACTTAGTTTGATTGCTTTAAAAGATTTTTTATTATGAAATCTTCAAACGTTATTAAACTAGTTTTCTCAAAAACAGATTAATTTTTTTTTTCTCATTTATTTAAAATCAAATATTTTGTAAACATATTTTAAATTAGAATAACACATATTGCCAACTCGTCTCAATGATGTCCAATAGGACGCTGAGATATTTAAATTTTTGAATTGTATTGTATTTTGTTTATTAATAAATATAAAAACAAAATTGATTGAAATGTTATTTAAGCTGGTAATCACCATAATAATTTTATGCTTAACTTGAAGCGAAGTGAGGTTAAAAAAGTTTCCATTATTGATATTCCTAAAGTCCCTCAAGGAAGCCTCCTTGGTCCTTTTTTTATATTCCCTTTTCATAAATGATTTGCCATGTGTAAATAAGTTTTGCAATGTATTAATGTATGCAGATGATGTGAAGATCGTTCTGCGTTACAAATTGTTAGCAGATGGAATCTTCTTGCAACAGGACATGATAGGTTCTACAATTGGTGTAAAATTGAATGTCTACGCTGCAAAATTCCATTGATGACTGAATTTTTAGGTCTTGGTATCATTCTGATCGAAATTTAGATTTTCGGAAGCATATTGCTATGATTGTAAACAAAGCTCATGGTGTATTTGCAGGAATTTAATGACCTAAATATTACTAAACAATTATACACTTCTCCCGTAAGACCTATTTTGGAGTATGGATATGTGGTATAGAATCAATACAAAAACAATTTCTCTTATTCAGCTTGAGAACTTTATTTCCTGATCAGCGTTTTAATCTTCCGTCGTATACAGCAAGGCTGGCTATGATCAAACTGCCAACTTTAAAAACCGAAGGACAGTGCTTAACGTGGCGTTTTTATTAAAACTAGTAAATGCTGATGTCATATCGGAATATAAATTTTAATATTCCTCACCGCTCTACCCGCTACTGGATACCGTTATATCTTCAAGTTTTCCATACAAATTATTCAGATGCTGATTCGTTTAGAAGGATGTGCAAGCAGTTTAATGAACTATTTAATCCTATTGATTTTTCTTTAAATGTTAATGTTGTGAAATGTATTATTATATTGTTTTTAAATTCTTATATCTAATTTATTTAATTATTATTGTAAATAAATTTTTATTATATTCTTTTATCGATCTGTAAGGATTTATATCCATAGACTTTAAATAAATAAATAAATATTAGGCATTGATTACTGTTTATGACTTCTTAAATAAATTTTAATAGTTTGAATTATTACTAGGAAAGAATAACTACTTATATTCTATAATAGTGGTGATCCAAGTGAACACTCTCCATGTACTAGTAGTATTGCATGGCACCTTTTCATTTGGCCAAAGTTCTTTACAGAACTCCTATACTTACGGTGACCAATATTTCACCATTATAATCGACAGTACACTACCCAGCAAAAAGTTGCGTTTACTTGGAAGCAGGTTTGTAAGGGGGAGAGAAATAGACTCTCCCTTCCAACTTGCTTCAGGAAGGCATGATTTTTGTATGCGATGTTCTACTCGGTTAGTCTCTTTGCTTTATCAAATTCGTTATAAAAACTTATTCGCTTACATACCTGCATCCGCGTAAGCGAGAGAGGTCCTTCTGTTCATATATACACCTAATTCTGTTTTTACACGGTAGATTGGTTCCAGAAAAATCCTTGTAAAAAAAGACATTGATCATATACAAAAATAGGTGATTGGTTCCTTCCTTCTCTAAAACCTATTAAAATTTGTGAAAAACGAGAATTTTTTTAAGAACAATAAATCATGTTTATTTTACTAAATCATATAGGTAATGTGTATTTGGACCGTTTATTTGCATCTTTAGTGTATAATGAAGACTTAATAGATAGTTTCGTTTTTTTTTTAATTTTTTTATAGATCTTACTGTAGCTTCGTTTAAACCGAAGATTTTTCTACGAAATGTTGAGCCTTCTCCATTTCGAAGGCGATCTAAAATTTAAATTTTGTTTTCTAAAGAAATGGCTTTACGTTGTAGTTTTTTATTTGTAGTTTCCGTCGTCTTCTTGTCGAGATGCATTGATAGTTCACAAAATAATAACACATTTCAACTGCTCTAACAAGTAAAAATGCTTGTATTCACAAAAAGGAAATTCTTCTAAATTTTTTATATAAAAATATTTCGAAAAACTTAAATTTTACAATTGAACTCTAAGCCCAAATGATTTTGAATCGTGCTAAATGGAATATAATCGTGCATAAAAATTATTTTTTTATTTTCAAATCAAAACCGTGTAAAAAAAAGACCGTGTAAAAACAGAATTGGGTGTATATGTATGTGTATTGAAAAATTAATTTAATTATGATTTAAAATAAAATTAGTCGAGTTAATAGATGTTTTGTCTCTCTGTCTGTGTTCGCATCACGCAAAAACTAATGGATGGATTTTAATAAAATTTTGTGAGGATGTTCCTTTGAATCTAGTTTTAAATATTGAATATTTTTTTCCGCAAAGATGTCTTATTTCCAAGAGAATGAGATTCAATGGTACTGCAAACTTGGCACTAACTTTTATTTTTGGCAGCAACTTTTATTTTTGAATTCTAAGTACATACAATTTTGAATTTTATCTAGGAATGTATACCTCTAGGCCTTTTTAATGCCTTCGTTCCTCAACGATTTCAGACAGGCGATTGTTAATTTTAAACTACCTGACTTTTATTTTTATATTAGAATTTAACATCTATTTGGGATTTTAAGGTTATTAAAATTTAAATCTAAATAAAAGCCATTTTTCTAACGACACAAAATAACTCTTATAAGTCCTTTCAAAAAATTCCAAACATCTTGTACTTATTCTTTTTTTTCTGCTGTTTTCTAAATTGTCATGGAATTTAAAAAGAAGAAAAATTTACAAAATATTTTCAGGAATTTCATTCGTTTCTTAAAACAATTTAAACGGTAGAGAATTTTACGTAAAATAAAAGGTCAATTGACAAAAGAGTTCTACTTTGTTTTTGCTTTTTAGTGACGCAAAACAACAGCATTATTATTAACAAATTATAACGAGCATATCGTTTAGCCATTAAATAAAAGAAATATTTGTTACTCATACGCACAGGGTGGCAGATAATTTTAATAATTTAATTCTGTTAGCTGTATTGCTTTTCTTTCTTTTTGTATATTAATGTTTCTACTCGCTTCCCCTTGTTTATTAACGTTATTAGACTAGCAACGTAAAGATTAAGATTATTTCTACAGTATGTATGAATATAATAAGCTTATTTCCACTTTAACTCAACTCCCATTATAATCTTCTGTTTATTTCCTGTTTTTTTTTCACTCATTCCAACAATATTTTCTTGTATTTCGAAAATTTTATAGCTGTAGGTAATTGTTGTCATTCCATATTTTAATAAAAATATACGACCAATACCTGTCGCTATTTTCTGTTGCAGTGGTTTTATTTTGGTCTTATTAATGTTTATTTTCCTTAATTATATTGGGTTTGTTCAAGGCATATTTAACCAGGTGACTGCACAAGGCGGAGCTAATATTAAAGAGAAATTTTTTCAATTTTTTTTATATGGAGTTTGACATTAATCAGGTATTTTAAGAGAGAATAATTTATATATTACTGTCAAAATCCATATAAAAAAATGAAAAAAATTTTTTGCTGATATTTCCTCTCCCTTACCCTATCACCTTGTTAAATATGCCTTGGGGTTGTTTTTGAAATAAAAAAATGTGAGGAGAGGATAAAATACTTAAAAAGAATTGCAATACCCTAAGCTGGGTAAGTGTATGACAACTTTAAACTCCCTCTGATCGGGATTAATATCGAAAATTATAATGTTTGTAGATTACAGCATTGCTTAAAATACTAAAGAAAAATTGGTGATTGTAAAAAATGAAAAAAAAGGTTAAAATGGCTGGTCAATAATGACTAAAAAGACTTGAGCATTAAATTTTTTTACTGCATCGACTTATGTAGCTCAGTGCCACCTGCCGACAATTCCCTTAACATTTGATTTCGTGATATTGAAAGGGCAATAACTCATTCGAACCCAAAGTCTGGTTTTAATAAAACCAGCAACAAGCTGTTATTTGAGCTGCCACGTATAGCACATAAAATAAGTCTTTTTTTGTTTTTAATGTCATTTTTATCTTAAGTACTTTCCCCTAGATTAGAAGGTTTCTTTGATAACTATGATTTCGAAGACATAAAAACACACGTTCAGATTGTATTAGTATGTTTAGAAAAGCTGTTCAGTTTTACCGCGGCTGCAATTTTCATATAAATTGCTAGAAAAAATTTAGGAGTCCCTGTAAGTTATGCTGAAAAAAGTAAAAAAAATATTTTTTCAAAAAAGTGAAGGAATAAATTCTTTTTTTTTGGCATAAAATGTTTATAGAATTTATTTAACGAATCCTTGACTATATTATTGCCGAATAAAGTTAAGCGCTATCACCAAGTATGAATGATATAGTAGACAAAAACTAATATAATCTTTCGGTGTTCATAAATAAAAATTGATCGACCTTGCACCTTACCTACATAAATCGATCTTAAACCACAACCACCACGTGTACCCCCGAAGGGGACCTCACCAATAACCGGTCACAGAGAGGATAAGCTCTCTGTGGGGCCACCGATTCCCGTGGTACCAGTCCTTTGGGCACTGGTCGGGCCTCGAAGAGGACCCGTATGTTTTAACACACAGACCTTTTCTTCCAGATTTAGGCTCTAGGAACCCTAGCGTCTGGTGCCCCTATTTTCCCCGAGTGAACCGAGTCAAAGTATTTGCCATTCCTGCAGTGACAATTGGAACCCCCGGGGGTAACATTATCGCGAATGTGATTAAACTCACAATGAACACACAGTGAAGTTTCCCAAAATCAAAAGTCCAGGACTAAATTAAAGATGTTCTGTAGTTAGCCCGCTGGGTCGTTAGCTGGTAGGGGTTGTGCTTTCGATCCCCACGAAAGTCTCTGGAATTTTTTACTAAAAGTTAGCATATGCACTCGAGTTTGAAATAATTCTAATTCCTGTTCTATAAGCCCTAGGAAGTTGAGTAAAAGCTGATTTTAAAAAGGATATAATAAGCTTTAATTTTATACCATTCATAAAAAGTAATTTTTTTATTAAAAAAAAAATAATTTTTGCGATAGTATTTTAATTTTGTTTAGATAGACCGACAGGGTGCCCACTGGGAACTCGGAGCAGTTAATAGGCACATAAGGAAGATCATAAAATTTTAACAAATAATTCTTGCAAAAAAACCGACTTCACAACAGATAGACGGGTACCAATTCTAAACTAAAAATGTAAGAAGTAAACTGTAAGAATTAGATTTAAACCAAATAAAATATGCCCCAAAATTAGAGGGAAAAAAGTAAAGACTAGGTGAATGTCAAGCCTCTCCTTATTACTGTTCAAAAGTTAAGCTATTTTCACCAGCATCCGTCTTTTATAGGGACACCATTCAAGCCTCTGTGTATAACGGTTTCAAAGATAGATCACATAGATCAAATAACATCTCATATTGGGACACCCTTTAATTTACAATTTTAAATGAAAGACCTGTTGTTATAAAGGACTTGGTCACAAAGATTCTTTGTAAATTTTAACTGTCTGTCTATAACGGTTCAAAAGTTTGGCCATATATATCAAATTACATGAACTATTGGGACACCCTTTACATTAGAATTCCAAATATTTATAATTGTCATTATACCAGATAAAGTAGTGGACATTCTGCCTAATTTTCAAGTGTTTGTGTTTAAAGGTTCAAGAGATAGGCCCATATAGATCAAATTACATAATTTATGGGGACACCCTTTAATTTCTAAATTCAAATTGTATATTTGCTATAGTGGACTTTGGAATACAGGTTCCTTGAAAATTTCAGCTGTCTGTCTATAACAGTTCAAAAGTTTAGCCACATACATAGAATTACATTAACTATTGGGACACCATTTTATTTCCAAATTCAAATTTTATACTTTTTGTTATAGCTGACTTAGCAATACAGGCTCTTTGTAAATTTCAGCGATCTGTGTACAACTGTTCAAAAGTATGGCCATATACATCAAATTAAATGAACTATTGGAGCACCCTTTAATTTAAAATTTAGAAAATTTCATTATATATATATAGCCATCCCTGGATAAAATTCTAGAATTTATATAAAATTCTAGAAATATTGTAGAGTTCAGTTAACAGTGCTTAAAATATCCCGCTGGCAAAAAAAAGGCGGCTGTCAAGTTTGCATTCCTTTAAATGGGTAAAATAGCCTACTTTCGCCACTTTTTCACTATTTTGAAAAAGAAGCTATTTTTGCGAAAAAAGTATCCTAAATTTGAACCAAGATACTAAGGTACCTTCTCAAAAAATTTTATTAAAATTCATTCAGTAGTTTTTACGTGATACGAACACAGACAGACGGACAGACCGATAAGAAGACATTCATTCATTCCAATCATAAATACTCTCGAGAAATTTTATTCCCACGGAAAAAATTTTTCTCGAGAAATAATTTTCCCAATCATAAATTCCGTGGGAATGGAAAATAAGGGAGAGGGAAAATAGAATTTTCGAAATCAGCTGTTTTGCTTAGTGTCATTTATTTTTTTAGTTATTTACAAACGTGCATCGAAAAATTTAATTTTTTACTTTAATTAAAAAAAGAAAACAAAAAAAAAAAAACATTATATAAAATGCATAGTATTGCTTTTCGGATGCTTGCGGAAAGTATGCTAGTTGAAGAAGATGAGCAACAACTGAGAAATTTAAAGATTGAATGAAGTCAGTTGCGCGATGTGTCTAATCCACTTGAATTGCCACAATCCTTGTAAGTATGCAGAAAAATTTTTCAACTTTTAAATTACATATGTTTTCCTCGTTTTAATGAAAGGTTTCAAAAAATACTACCGGGTAAATAAACCAGCTTTTCGTTACTTGTTGGAAGTGCTTACAAAGCATTCTCAACAGGCCAAAAAGCAATTTACTGTTCCACCGATAGTCAAGCTTAGCGGATGCTTGCGTTTTTTTGCAGAAAGTGGATATCAAACGGGTATTGGAAAGGAAAGTGCTGCATTTGTTGCTTAATTTTGTTTTTGGCCTATAAAGAGCATTTCAAAACTTTATTTCGATTACAAAAGAAAAAATTACTTACATTTTTGTGAAAACTCCCTTCAATATAGCAGGTGAAAAAATTACTTGAGAAATAAGAAGGTTTTTCCCCTTTTTTTCATTGATGATAAAAAAGGGGAAAATATTTATTCATAATAGAAGAAAAGGGAAAAGTGAGAAAACTCACGGGGAATTTTTGTTTATGATTGGGCTGATTATAAAAATTTTTGTTTTATGTTCCACTTTAATTATTAACCGCACAAGCAACAAAATTTTCAAAAATTATTTTGTGTACAGAAATGGTCCTGTTACAGTTTTATTACATGTGTAGCTTATGTAAGTTTGAAACTATTAAAGGAAGAGTTTTGAAATGCATAGTCGAGCAAAAAATGGCTGGATTGAAACAGTGGCGAAGCACATCAGGGATCTCAGCAAGAATAAATTTGTTACGCATTGGATAGTCAAAAATACTAATGTTTGTTTTTACAAATAATTTGAAGGACAATTGAGTTTGTTTAATTAGTGTCAAATTATTTAAATAACAAGTTAATAATTTGTTTTTCCCTATTATACAGTTTGCTTAATATGTTATCTATTTTTGTATTTACATGCCTCTTAGTTGTATGCTATCAAATGTCGTTCGATGGTAATCGCATCACTTAAAAACGACTGCACCAATTTGTCCAATTTTGTTTTCTTCAAATCTTCATCATAATCCAACTCA
The DNA here is from genome assembly GCA_949628195.1 of Phasia obesa. NCBI lineage: Eukaryota > Metazoa > Arthropoda > Insecta > Diptera > Tachinidae > Phasia > Phasia obesa. Next base: position 36,055,899 of record OX451217.1, read on the forward strand.
GGTTTTTACGGAAAGAAAAATTGACCACGCCTACTTTTACGCCTACTTTTGAAGTAGCTATAGCATCATAATAGGCAGACCTTTGAAATTTTGCACCAGTAAGACTGTATTGGGACGGAGGGCATGGAGGAGCATACATGGAGGGCATACTTCCCATGTAAAGTTTACCTAGAGAACTACAAAAGGTAGTCTTTAAATTTTGCACAAGTAACCCTCATTCTAATGCATAAGTCTAGCGGAATAAAGACTGGACTAGGTCAGTGGTAGTGGTACTTCCCATAAAAAGAGAAAAAAAATATTATCGTGTACTTAGAGAACTACAATAGATAGATAGAGTCTTGCACAGGTAACCCTGAGGCTAATATGCATAATCTAGCAATCTATCTATCTATCTATCTATCTAATCTATTATCGTGTTATTACGCATAGTCTAGCAAAACAGAGATTGTATGGGAATAGTGGCCGTCGTACCTAGCATATAAACTGAAACAGTTTTGTCATGAGAATAACGTGCGTTTTCTTGTTAAAAGTTGGTCATACTGTTCTTTCAAGTGTTTATTGTATTTATTGCCGAAGGGTGTAGCGAAGCGCACCGGGGATAGCTAGTTGAACATAAATTTGTTTGTTTCTTGCAAATTAACATAGAAGAAAATCAAAAGCTGTTAAAGTTCCTGTTTTCTAAATTGTAATTTAAAGATTGAATATTTGTGATATGGAAAATATGTTTTTTTGAGACGTTTTTAATCTGTAAAGCAAAAAAAAAAAAACATAGAGAATGGAAGAAAACAAAATAAAATTTTTCTTCATTATTTTCAATTTTAGTCACTGTTTATTTCTCGTTTACTTCTTTTATCAACAAAAATTCCTATTTTAAATGCCCGAATTTCAAGTCTGTATTTTTATCTACATATTTTGCTCTCTCTTTCCCCCTTCAATAAAATCAGATTTGAGGACAGGAATGATGACTAGTGAGACTGAGACTTAACGATGAAAAATTCAAAAAATAAACAAACATTTGTCCAATATCTGGCAATAACAGCATATAAAGAAAGTTATGTGAATAAAACAACAATATTCTTGAACAAACAATGGAAAAATCAAGAAAGAACTCAAACAAAAATATATACAATTTTCAAGAGAGTTAAACGCAGTCGAAAATTAACTTAATTAATTCAGTGCTCCACAAAAGAAATTTATTTTTGCAGTTCCTATTATAGTCTTGGATTCAACTCCTTGGTATTCTACTTATAAAACTAATATCACTTCTTCTTAGTTAAATGTAATTACGATTCTTGAAGATGTGTTGCAAGTTTCTTTAAATCAATGCTGCATGTTTCGGGATTTCTGGCTCAACCAATAGTTCGTTTCTTTAGATTCTTTTAAATGTTCGAATTAATACTATACCTAAAACGGCTGTGATCATTCGCAGGATCTATTTTTTATAATTCATTACAAATTTGTAGCTAAGGCAGTACCCCTTAACTGAATTCTATAACATCATATTGCTTTGAGAAACGAATTATAAAATATAATTTTTCTATCTAAGCTAAGGCTAGAATATTTGCTCATAAGCCAATGTATTTGTATCGTTTTATATATAACTAGCAGTGCCCGCCACGTCGTGAGCGTCCTGACAATATTTTGCTCAATTTTGCTTTGAAAGTATTCCAAACCAATTGAAAGACTCTTACTTTTATAATGCTTCAGTTATGGTTTATGTATTTACTTTATATACAGGTACCCACCCCTGGAGAAAATTCTAAAATTTATAAAAAAAATTCTAAAATTCAAAAAATTATTGTTAAGCTCTGTAAGAGGTTTTAAAATTATTTTTATTACAATGTAATTCCACAAAGTAAAAATACAAATTAAATACAAATTTTATTCAACTGACGCCATCTGTAGTTGCGTAGTAGTTTTTTAAAGGATCCCACTTTCAAAAACAAAAAGGTGAGTTGAAAATATAACCGTGTTGAAAAGAAATCCGTGTCGAAAAATCCTAGTTTTGAACCGAAAATATCAGTACATTTAAACCGGAAATTGCGTTTTTCACTGCTTTTTCTCCACTTTCTCTTGGAAATAAGATATTTTTGCGGAAAAAGAGTATCCTATATTGGAACCAGGATACCTAAGTACCTTCTAACAAAATTTTGTTAAAATCTATCCAGTAGTTTTTACGTGATGCGAACGTTAATGAAAAGCAGACAGACAGACGGAAGTGAGTTACTACTTTATTATATGTATAGAAGATGTATAGATTTGGTTAAAATTGGCTTCTTCCTGATATTTCGAAGTTGCACGAAGAGTGGTCACAAGAACCACATTATTTTCTCTGTAGCAATAATTGTAATCAAATTTTAGTTGCTTTTAACAATATTTAAGTCACAATAAACATGTTTTAGTTAAAATTTCATTATTAAATGTTTACTACGCCCAAAAAATGCAACATGGTTGGTTTTAACTATACAATTTTTGCTGATCTTTAAACAACAATCAAAGTTTTATAAGTACTCAAAAATAATATTTTATTAATAACAATAATATATTAATAATAAACAAAATAAGTTTGGCTTATCGTATGTAACGAAAGAATGATTAAAAACAAAAAAATAATTTTTGTTGTTTTTATATTAAATCGGCAATAAATAAAAATATAAATAAGTGTGTCTTTCCTTCAATGTTAAAATAAAGTGGCGATATAAATTTTCATAGTTTTTAATCATACTGTAACCATTTACCATATAAATTTTATATTTCATTACAAAATAATATATTTTTATTACATTATGGTCTTATTTGATTATAATATGTTTAAATTTAACAAATATTGGTTATTGTCAGGGTTTACAATAATATGGTTCTACCATAACAATTTTGTTATAAAGTTTAATAATAATAATATGGTTTGACTGCACCCATATAGTTTAATCATAATATGTTACTATGAAATTATGGTTACCTCAAACATATTTTTTTTTGGGCGTGTATACATATATCACGATTTATACACTCCGATAGTTTGGTAACTTTCTCGAATAAAATTAAATTAAATTTAATAATAAATAATAATAAAATAAATAATAATAAAATTAAATTAAATTAATAATAATTTTGATAAAATAGTAAAGGGTGATTTTTAAGAGCTTAAATATTTGATTAAAAAAACATACAATTTTGTGAAATGTATGAAATATATTTTTGAGTCGATAGAGTGATCTATATATAGCAATATGCCAAAAAAATCAACTTTTTCATTTTCAAGCTATGAATCCCGAATGATTTTATATGTTTCGGGGGTAGAGTCAGGTACCCTACTTGCTTATTGGAATGCCCCTCACTTGTCCTAAAACGGATATTTAGGGTGGCCCTTAAAACTTGGATTTTTTGACTTTTTATGAATTTAACGCATTATTTATGTTTATAGCTACAAAATCAATGTTTTTATGTGTTGAATAGTTAGTTTGGGTTGTAATCTTCCATTTTTGGTTTTTGTTGGAATAATACACTGAAAAAAACAAAGTGGCAAAAACAAAACTTGGAAGTAAGAAAATAGTACTTCTAACATTTAGCGCGGCACAAATTGGGCTGAATATTATGGCTTGCCATGCAACACAGTTGTTAATGACATTAAAATCTAAAATTCTGCCGTGGTGCTTGGCGATTGCATTTTTCGTTTACAAGAAAATAAGGAAAATGTAAAAAAAAGGCGAAAAAAATGAAAAAAATGGGGTTTTTTGACCTTCATTCACTTATAACTTTTGAAGTAGGATTGTTATCTTCAAGCACCACCGCAGAATTTTAGATATTTTAGTCATCAACAACTATGTTTTCTCCCAAGGCATAATATTCAGCCGAATTTGTGCCGTATTCCAAACAGTACAGCCTATTTTCGACAAATTTTATTAATTGATTAAAAAAACAGGGTGAATTTTTAAAAAAACGTAAAATTATGCTACTGAAATTAGTTATACATTAGTTATTAAGAACATAGACACTGTTTTCACTTTGGGAAACAAAATTCCCTTCCATGTGATAAGTAAATATACTTATATTTCATTTACTCTTGTGATAAAGCGGTATTTTAGCCGTCACCTTTGCGTGCTTATGAATTACACAGCCTCACAAAAATATAAAAAGGTTCTGACCCTGAAAACAGACCCACCAATTCTTATGTATTATGACCTCCTGAATGCGATGCCGCCATAAGAATTGAATTCTATCGTTGGGTTTTCATGTAATTTACAAGGAAAGTCCGCAAAGTGAACTTACCTAATTTGTAAATTTGACCATGTTAAAAAGTGTTTGTTTAAATGCATGTTACTTTTAAAATTTTTGACAGATTTTATTAAAACACCTCTTATTTTCTTCGTAATAAACCAAACTTAATATTATATAAAGAAATAAAATTTTTAAAAATTTTAACTACCAATAAGTCAAATTTACAAAGAAACCGGGTAGGTTCAATTTGTGGACTATCCTTGTAAATTACAGAAAAACCCAACAATTGAATTCATTTCTAATGACGGAATCGAATTCAGAAGGTCAAAATACATAAGGATTCGTTTCTGGGTCATAATTTTTTTTATTTTTTGTGGGATTGTGTTATCAATCTCTTATTATCTGTTCTCAAATGATTTACTAAATAAAAAACAGACGAAAAAATAAACGTCAAAAGTCGTTTACTTCACTTTCAATAATTCAATAAAATTGATAATATTCAAAAGTTGTCATTCCCTTGTCTTCCTCAAATTATTTCATTGTAAATAGTCCGTTACAAGTTTTTGATGTTGTTATTTTTTTTTTGGTTTTTCTTTGTATCAATGCTTTTATTTAGAACATTTTTTACTGATTTACTCTTATTTACTCTCTTAGAATATACAAATAATTGATAAGAGAATTGCATGCGAATTATTGCATAGGTGCAACGATAATAATTTGTTATTATCTTTTATAATTTATTCTTAATTGATTAACTGAAAGTCAAGTAAAAAGAAAGTGTTTTTTTAATTTTTTTCCAATTCTGTTTTCTTTAAAAATTGTTTAAAAATGTATCAAATTTGTAAAGATTCTATAAATTGTTTATATAAAGATACTTACAGTCATTTAAAATGGAAAAATGGTTTGAAAAATAGTGACGTGTTTGACTTTTTTAAACTTTTTATGGTTAAAAATATAAATGCGCTGTGTACTTACGATAAAGATAAAATTTTTGAATTTTTAAACGAAGTAGAAGGTCCTCTCGAAAGAAGAACAGTGCTACGAAAATTTGATTACTTTAAATTGCAATGCACCAAAAAGTCTAAAGAGGTCTTTTTAAACCTTCAATTCGATGGCATATGCAAAAAAGTTGATTGGTTTAAAAACCGTTTTAGCAATCCCGAATTCATAGTAAAACTTAAGAAAAAAAAAATATTACGGCTAAAGAGTCAGCTGAAATTTTGCAAAGCAAACAACAATATCATTGAATCAAAACAAAATGATATTGCTATCTACAAGATGTTGGAAATGCCAGTCAGTTATACTAAAATCGTGGAAGTAATGCGGCTTTTTAACAGAAGTACTTCGCTTAGAACAATTTTTCGATTTAAGGATAAGTTTAATTATTTGGTTGAATTATCAACAGCTAAAATGCTAGAACAAATACTGAAAAATGGTAACAACTTTACTCTCCATCATGACGAGACAACTATGGGAGTGCATAAACTTCAAGCTTTTGTTTTAACGGCAATAATGGAGAACGAATTCCATGAAATTTTAATCGGAATTGAAAAAGTACCTACAAAAGGAACACATTATCAGTTGCAGGTGTTGCTCAGCTGTTTAAATAGAATGGAGAAACTCTTGCATTCTGCAGGAAATTTAAAAAACAATTTTTGATGAAAATAGAGGCATGCCTTGCTGACAGTGCTGCAACTTCCGCTGCCTTTAATAAATTGCTTAGTGCAGAGAGACTGAAAATCGCAAACGAAAGTGAATTGGTAGTGCTTAAAGAATTGCAATTAAAGGACTGCTTTGTACATGCCTCTAACAATGTTTCCAAAGACACCATTGAAGTACTCAGTAATACTTGCAATGAGTTCGTTTCCAAAATCAAAAACATTGCAAAAGTTATGAATTTAAAAAATGCTGCTTATCACCCTATATCCGCTGATTTCAGAAACTTTCAGACCGAAATGGAAATTTCCCACCCAAAAAGCGTTGGTGATTTGGCAGGCCACAGGTTCATGTTTTTATCTGATTTAGCTTGGCAAATATTGCAATTAAAAGATTTGCTATTTCAGTTTGTGCAAAAATATCCTGAAGCGTACACCGATGCTAAAATGATTCATGGTAATATTACAGACACAAATTTTCTGTATCAACTTGAAGTCTGTGTACTTATCCACGCAGCTTGCATTGAACCACTAAAACATATTAGCACTTGTAAATCAATTGTTGCTTGTGATCATCTTACTTTCAAGGATGTGCTGTATCAAATATTTGAATATTTAGAGTTCGAAGAAATAAATAAAACGTCGTTCTTAAATTTAATTCCCCACAAATTTCAATTTGCGTTTAACACAGACAAGCTTAATTTGCTTACTGCAAATTTGAAAAAAGATGTTAACATTTTCCAAACAGTTTTAGCGGCTGCGAAAGATTCAATGTTAAAAAGATATATAGATAGACCTGTAGATGATGTATACTCATTCCACAGTAATATCAATGTGGAGAGAGTGTTTGCGATGGCGAAGAGGAACGAGGATATGGCACCTCATAAAGAAATATACACCAGATGTCAGCAAGTTAAGGCCCGGCAAAACAAATGCATTCACTTCCTTTTCGATATTTTGCAGTTCTATCCAACGAAGCAAGATATAGAAAATGGTGTGAAAATAATGAAAAAGGTTTTTCAGGAAAATAAAAAATGGAATGCTGAGGAACGAATAAAGAGATTGGAAGAGATGGAGAGCAAACAACAAGTAAAAAAACGACGTACGGAGAGTAAAATCCTATTTATAAATTTGCTTGATGTGAATGAGCCTATGGAATTATTTAATTTATTAAATGAACTATGTTATGTCGATGTACAGAGTAATCGGATAAAAATTCTTAAAAAGCAAATAAACATGTTGAGAGGTTTAAATTATAAATATCACGGTGAAAAAGTTTGGCAAACAGCAAATTTGGATTTAGAGTCCCAACTCAAAGAAAAGCTAAAGAATTTGCACTCTTATGTAGATCTCTAAAAATTTAAATAATAAAATAACTTGATGTTTTTAAAAGTATAAATAATAAAGATTTCTGTTAAATACAATTCTAGTAAAATAACTAAAAATTTTTTTCGCAAAACTAAAAATGTAAACTTAAATGATCAATTTAATAAAAGTTTCATATATATTTTAATATAAATTTGGTTCTATTTCATTATCTAATAGATCTTTTCTTTCTCATTCGCTTATTTTTTATCCGATTTTCAAGTTTTTTTTTGTTGGAAAGGTATTTAAATTACCTTTCTAATTGTTGAATTTTGTTAGTACAAATTATTGCCGCTAGATGGCGTAAAATTCATTTTTTTTTGAAAAATGCATCAAAACACCCTGTATTTGCAAATATTTTGAGTTCATATGTTCTGCAAAAGTACTCGCCATATGTTTTTGTACAAACTTGCCAAACAACATTTGGTCGAATTCTGGAAATTTAACGGTCAAAATTTTGATTTTCTTCCAGAACCTAAAAATAACGGTAATTTTGTAAATAACGGAATTATAAAAAAGTCGCGGAACAAAAGTTGCTTCTGATACCCTAAAGAACCATTTTCAACAATAAAAAAGTTCTTTTTCGCAAAAAGTCGATTTTGGCATATTGCTATCTATATAATTCAATATTTAATATTCAATTTTGACATACGCTCTCCAACATATCGGCCGGTATCTCAAGAATAAATTATAAATTCTTTAATATTGCCTTCCAGTGTGTCAACCGTTGCGGGCTTGTCTCTATAGATATGAGCTTGTTGTGTGTCATGTGGCACGGTCTTGTTATAACCACATGTCAGCCAAGTCCAACTCTTCCGTTTTGGGCGTTCGCCATTCGCAGTAACGTTCCTGCCTTCGTCTTCTTTTAAAAACTAAGCGTCCAATGATGCCACCGGCCCATAATCCACACCAAACAGTGTATTTTTCAAGTATTTTTCTGAAGCTCGCCCAGTATAAGCAATATCTCTACATCTTAGTCGATCGTAAACACGATTATTTAGGATGTTACATGCGTTTCAATTTTCTTTAGATACGTTGCTGCATGTATCGCTTTTTCTGTTTTAACTAATGACATGTTTAGATCTTTGTGGTTGTAACAAATTTATTTAAACAATGAAAAATATTACTCGCTTTTATTCTTTTAAACTTAATCAAATTTTAAGTTACCCCAACAATGTACAATAAGTCGTTTTTTAAGTACTTACATCATTTTTCTGTGCTTATGTTTGCTTTTGATAGGGATTTATAAGAAAGTGAAAATTAAAATTAAACAAATTATTTGATGGAAGTCGTGTAAGTGTACATTTTTTAGGAGCCACATCAGAAATTGTCAAGGGAAATTAGCAACAAAGCTAACAGAACAAACAAAAATACATATAGAAAGAAGCTACAACAAAAAAGTATAAAAATACTTCTTACAGCGTAATAAATTTATTAATTTCATCAGTTGTTCATAAATATTTGAGTCTATAAATATACTTTACATCTTTGTCAGTTAGAAATCTATGACATATCAGATCTGACACATCTGATAATTTATTATAATTATTTTTATCAATGATGGGAAACTATTTTATATTCGTTTGAGTTTTAAATATCTTCGAGTTTGTCCAGTAAGCTGACTCCGATATCGGTAAAGAATGCAGTTGTAAATACATGACATGACGATCCTAAATGTATTAGAGGATTTAGGTGTTGTGGGTACGTAACTTAAGTGAGTGCCTGGATAGACTGTTGTGGGTTCAATTCTCACAAAAAACTTCGCAGGTAGTGTTGTCTTAAAAAAAACAACTGGTCTGCATTCTCAATATTGCACCAAAGTAGGATTAAAGTAGTCCCTCTTTGACTTACTTTATTCCACAATAACCCATTTGTTAAGTTACCTTTCAAGGTCTTGAGTATAATACTAGCCTGTGGTAGACACTCACACACTATGCTTGCTAATCTCTCAGCGTCCTCTTATAATTATAGCTTTATTCGATTTCCATCTTTGAGTGCCTCGATAGATTGATTGGTAGCGCGCTAGTCTATCAGTCTGGGGGTTGCGGGTTTGATTCTTGCCAAAGACTCTAAGTGTTTTCTGCAGAAAAGCAAAAAGCTTCGCAGGTAGTGTCGTCTTTAAAAAAAAATAATAACAGAAGCCCTCATGAATTATCACAACCAGTTATACAGATTGCATTTTTTGGTCTTTCTGCCTTTCTGGCAAGAGGTTCTTTGAGCATCATTCGAGCCTGTCTACATATGGTAGCATTCGTCTACTTCTTCATATTTAAATAGTCCACCCATGCCATTTCAAAGTTCAACTCTAGGTTCTCACTTACAGCGATACGCTTTTTCCTCTTCGTCTGCATTTTCATTTCCAGCTGTCCTTCAATTTTTAGAACGTAATCATTCACCAGCTTTGAGTTTAATAATTAACTGCTCGCGAATTTCTAATACGTGAAAACCAAGAATGTGTGGTATGCAGGCACATACTCCCCAAGCAGCACACTGCAGGAATGTTTCAGCTTAACTGAAGAGACATTTGCTTCTGCCTTACCGTTCTGAAGAGAACCATAGGTAAAACTGATAACGTCTCTCTTCAAACATTCACTTTACGTAATACCTTTGGTAATAAGCGTAAATCCAGTATACTGTCTTCAGCGAGTTTTCCCTTCTCAGGCAACATACTTCTTTACTTTTGTGCAAGATCCCTTTCGAGGTCTTTACATATTTTTATTTTAATGTATTTATTCCAAGTAAGTTACTTATCCTAAGTAACTCCTATATACTCGCATTTCACCTTCCGGGATGCATTGATTGATCGATACAAAACACGTTTGGCTTTCTCTATACTCTACCCCTTTTTTTGTTTTTTTAAAGGTTCGCTTTTCAAAATAGATTTCTGTTATATACCCGATTGGATTTTGGCTTTAGCAAATAGAAGTGTAATCGATTTAAATAAAACCGATTATTAAATTGCATTGTAACTTAAACAAGATGAGTCTTCTTTTTTATTTGCCTATTTTTTCAATTAAATTAAAATTAAATATTGTTAAATAAACACATGATTGATAAATGCCCAAATTGAAAAATATCTCCTAGTTCGCCGATTCATTAAAAACTAAACTTTTTAAGCCGTATTTCTTCTTTTTAACCGACTTCAAAAAAAGAAGGAGGTTATCAATTCGTCTGAATGTTGCTTTTTTTTATGTTTGTGCCCGCATAACTCAGTCATTTTTGTCCAATATTTATAATCAGAAATTAAATATTTATAATTAGAAATTAAAGGGTGTCCCAATAGTTGATGTAATTTGATGTATATTGCAAAACTTTTGAACCGTAACAGAGAGACGGTTGAAATTTACAAATAACCTGTATATCTAAGTCCTTTATAACATCAAGTATATAATTTAAATTTGAAAACTAAAGGGTGTCCCTATAATTGATGCAATTTTACCTATCTAGCCCTATCTTTTGAACCGTTATAGACAAACACTTGAAAATTAGAGAGAATCGCCACTACTATGTCCCGTATAATAACATTTATAAATATTTAAAATTTTAAAGGGTGTCTCAATAGTTGATGTAAATTTATGCATATGGCCAAACTTTTGAATCGTTTTAGACAGACATTTGAAATTTACAAAGAATCTGTCCTTGAAAATAAGTGTTTAATTTAAAATTGTACATTAAAGGGTGTCCCCTAGGTGATATTGTTTAACCTATATGGCCATATCTTTGAAACCGTTACTTTTTATTGCTGTGTCAGTAATAATAATTGTAAAAAAATAAAGGGTGTCCTCATATCTGACGTAATTTGTCATATAAGGCTTTAACTGCTGAACCGTTATGGATAGACATTTGAATGTACAGAACGTATATTACTATGTCCGTTAGAGCAACAAGTATAAAAGTATTTGATTTGCGTAATATTTTCTACAGATTACTTCCTTTTAAATTTTTAGTTTAGAATTGATGCACATATAATTGTTTTGTAGTCGGTTTTTTTTTTGCAAGAATTATTGTCTCAGAGTATTATTCAAAAAAACCGAAAGCATCTAGGGCGTATGAAAAATATCAGATTAATCATACGCTATGTTTTTTTTCGCTCAATACATTTTAATTGCTAAGGTGGTTCGTTGGTTGTTTAACTTAGTGCTAGCTTTTGTTTTTCATTTGCGTTTACACAAACGAACAAATGCTGTCGGCAACATTCCATTATTATTGTTATAATTAAATAAAATTTCAAAAAGCAAAGTAAATTTCAAAAAGCGTATCGTCGAAGACAAAAACAATGCTCTCTGCCGCACCCGTTATATGCTGCCAAATTAAATGTTTCTCTTCCAAATGTTTTTGTACCTAAACTCAGACTTTCGAAATAATTTTTCCAAACTATTAAAAGTGTTGTTTACTTTAAACTTTAAACTTTAAAAAATCTTTAGAAAAAGTTTTTAATAAGCAGGGCATTTAGTGAATAAATACAGAAATTTTGTTATTAAATATCAAAAATCTTTTATTTTCTTTTCTCTTGATTCTACCATTTTTAACACAAGTTTATTGTGGAAGCATGCATTGGGTGTCTTTAAAACTTTTTGTTCCATATTAAAAGTAAGAGCTGTGAAGAATCTGCTTCTTTAGTTATAACGTGCCAGAGACCATAAACCAAGAAAATAAAAAGACACATTAAACATGAAAATCATTCACCTGTAATAATATTTATATTTAACAAAGAAACAATCATCAACACAACTACATACATAGCATGAGTTTTTTTCGCTTTATTATTGGTATGGCAACATGCAGAGACAACAGGAAACAAAAATAACATTGAAATACAAGTTTGGGTGGGTGCATAAATACATTACATGTTCAATTGGCAATAAGAGTGTTAATTTTGTTATAATTGTTTTAATTTTTTCCCCTTGTTTGTTATTTTCCTTGAACTTATATTTGCTCTTTTAAGTTTCTTCTTTTTTTCTTTTAAATTTATTTTTGTATTTCTAAATTAAAACTGTCAGTCGCAGTTGAAAGTGAAATCTGACAAATAGCATGAGTGGGAAGAATAATTAAAAACTTGTTAAATTAGTTATTAAGTTATTTCTAACTGAATGTTTTTTCATTTAACTTTAAAAATATGAAAGAAAAGCTTTTGCATGAGTAAAGCTTTGTTGAATGAATAAATTTAAAAAACCTAATAAAAAATAAGTTAAGATAAAAAATAAAGATTTTTACCTTAGGTTTTTGTTCAATAAAACATTTCAGCTGGTAAGGCCTAACTTATTTCATGTCAATAAAAATGCAGTTTATTATCTTATTATATTATTATATTATTATATTATTATATTATTATCTTATAACTAGCATATATGTTCATGGTGGCAAACTTAATTAAGGCCAGTTTAATTAAGGCTATTTCCCACTCTAAGTCTCAAGATATAAAGATTTGCATTTGATTTTGTAAGAAAGAAATCAAATAATAATTGTCGTGTTTCCTATAAAATCTAACGCAACATTACATCTCGTTTTTACACAATGACACTTCAAATAATAAATTTGAAACTTTGAATTGCAACTTTGTTAGAAATGCGATAACATTAGATGTATTTTTACAAAAAAGTTTATTTGAAAATGTAAAATGGATGATATTAATTTGAAAAAATTATAGCGTTCAAATTACCAATTTCCGGGTTAATATACAACTGTGCTGGTTTAACGGCATTTTGAATTATTGACTTGTCTCAAAATATCTGGCTCCTAGTTCTCGATTTATGGAAAAAAGTACATCAATTCTTGGTTAATTATTCAAAAAGTTCTTGTAATAATTAGAAAGGTATTCAAAATAAAGGTACACAAAATAAATTCTAACTATTTGTTACTACTGGATCTAGAGGCTTCCGAAATAGTAATTTTTTTTTTGGAATTATCAACTTTAAACCAGATTTTCTCTCATACATTAGGCAGATTAAAAAACTCTAACCCTTTTTCAATGCTTCAATATGTGTATTAATATTGTCCGATTGTGAAAAAAGCCTAAAATAATAATCCCTTTTTGGAAATTTTAAATTTTTTTCTGGGAATTGTGGGATTTGCTTTAATCAATCTTTATATTTTTTTACTTTTTCTATAATTTGTATAAATTTCTATATAATATTTTATTTTATGATAACAAACATTTTTTAGCAATTAAACACAAAAACATTAAAAAAAAAAAGATTTTCGCAAAAAGTCTTTTACAAATTTGTAAATTACTAAAAATTATTTAATTAAGTAAGTAAGAGTGATATATTCGGCCATGCCGAATATACCATTTCTATGCCCTTCAGCATAGCAATGCTAAATATTGTGTTACCCTCTAGTTTCTTTGAAAATTTCCTTAAAAATTTTTTGTAATTTTTTTTTAGAATTTTGTTTTTATAATTTTTTTTAATAATATTTATTTAATTTTTCGTAAAATTATTTTTTAAAAATTTTTGTGAAATTTTTTTGTAAAAATATTTTTTAAATTTTTTATAAAATTTTTTTGTAATATATTTTTTTAAAATTTTCTGAAAAACTTTTTGTAAATTTATTTTTAATTTTTTGTAAAAATTATGTTTAAAATTTGTTGTAAATTTTTTTTGGAAAATTGTTTGTAATATTTATTTTTAATTTTTTTGAAAATTTTTAGTAAAAATTTATTTGTGAATTTTTTTTTATTTTTTTGTAAAGATTTTATAGAAAATTGTTTTTAAACATTTTTTTACACCCTTCATTGTACTTTTTGACTACTTCCGGTTACCAGTGGGTACACTGTGCCTCTATTTTCTACATCTATGTGTATTGCTTTCTATAAAGGTCTTTAATACAAATCAAAGCAGAAAAACCTTACCCGCCTAAAATCAAACAAAAAATCGTTATTGATCCTCCGAAATCTGTATGCAATCTACTTGTCGCGGACTAATATTTACCTAACAAAGAAAAAAAGCAAAAGAAAATCATTACAACCGAAAAAAATGAAAGCAGCGTGAACAATATAGGTGGGCTTGTTTTTTTCCCGCAGCCTCGAATAGAATCGTCTGATGTTGCTGAATTGCAATCCTAAAACTTTTTAAACTATGCCTGGCAGGTTAGTGTTCTTAAATTTTCTGTACATCGTCTGGTGCCTTGATAAATAACATTTCCACCCGAATACGGACAGACGGACAGAGGGGCAGATAGACATAGCTTAATCAACATTTCTATCCATAAGGATCAGGAAATAAATATTGTAGAAATTAGACACGAAATGACAAACTTATATACATATACTCTTCCCACCTGTGGTAAAGGGTATACAAAGAAGAAACAACTGCCCCAACATTGTTGTAAATATAATTTTAATAAAAAAGCTAGTAAGAGATGACTAGCTAAAGCTGAAAGCATAGTGGTTACAAATGATATCAGAATTGCTATGTTCTCTTTTGCACCACATGCAGCACGACTAAGTCCAAGGTGCTGAGAGCGGTGGCATTATCGAAATATCATCACCAATACTTCGTACTCAGTATGAATATTTCCTTGGCTTAAATCATTGAATTTTTCGATATTTCCGCTCTTAAGGATGATTATATCTACCGTTAAACACGAAGTAACTCGTTAAAATAAATTTTCGCAATTTGAAAGCGTTGCTGTATCGTAAGCTATTTCATAGGAGTTTACCAAACCTAACTGATAAGAAACGTAAAATCATTTTACTGTTTAGAGTTTAAAATATAGGAGGTATCCCTATTGAAAGATCAGACAAACTGAAATCCTTTTTTAGTTGCCATCTTTGAGTAATCTATTCACATAATACAGTAGTAACTCATTTACTGTCTGTCTGTTTGTCTTTCTTTGTGTTCGCATCACGTAAAAACTACTGGATGGGTGTTAACAAAATTTGTTGAGGAGGTACCTTAGTATCCTGATTCTAATATAGGATACTTTTTATTTGCAAATATCTCTTATTTCCAAGAAAAAGTGGAGAAAAAGCAGTGAAAGTACGTCGACATCTTTTATTTTTGAAAGTAGTATATTTTAAGCAATGTTGCGCAACAGATGGCGCTATTTTAAAATAATGATAAAATGAATTGAAAGCGGAATATTTTAAACACGGTTGCGCAATAGGTGGCGCTGTTTTAAAGTAATCACAAAATATGAAATATTTGCTGCCAAATAGCCAATTAAACACAAATTTGTATTTGATTTGTATATTTACTTTGTGGAATTACATTGTTATTAAAATATTTTAAACACCTTTTAAAGAGCTTTACAATAATTTTTGGAATTTTGAGAATTTTATATAAATTTTCGAATTTTATCCGGGGACGAGTACCATTATATAAAGTAAATACGTAACAGTCTTAAAATTTGGTTTGGATTACTTTTAACGCAAACTTGAACAAAATATTGTTAGGACGCACACAACGTGTGTGGGCACAGCTAGTAAAAAATATAAATAAAAATATTTTTGGTTTTTAGTTTTTTCTTCACAGAAAAAAGTTTTTGAACCAATTAAAGGTTTTAATTAGTTTTAAATTAAAGTTCAATTAAGTTTTTATTTTTAGTTAATTTAATAAAAAATTTCCTAATTAAATAAATAATTAAATCAATTAATTATTTAATTAAATTTTAATCTGAAACTAATTAAAACCTTTAAATGGTGTAAATTTTTTTTATCAGTGTTACAGACAACTTTGAAATTAAATAATTTATTGTACCTCCTTAAGTTCTTGGAATTTAATTGAGCTTCACAACTATCTTTCAACACTACAGCTTCAAGTTTAAAAGTGTGTGATATACGGGTAAGAGTTTTCACTTTTATTTTGTTTGTAGTTTCATTATACTCGTAATACAATTACATTCTTCCTTTTATTTCTTTAGCCTTGTGTTACACATAGTTTAAATGTTTATGTTATTATATCTTCTTTAACCCAGTAGTTGTTAAAGTAAATATGGCCTTTTTTCAAAGCTCGAGGATAGATACTAAGACAGCTCGCTTTTCTAAAAATTAGATCCAATTAAAGTGACTTCGAAATGAGTTAGATAAACATTTCGAACAGGGATTTTTTTTTGATTTATACATCCATGTCACAGAGCTAAATTCCGTTCGGAAGTGGAATTGTTTCCGTACTTTGCTTCTCTAGAAAACGTAAAACGACAAAATTTTTCGGAATGAAACCAATTGCAATTTGCTATGTGGAAATGATATTTTTAGCGTTTTTTTTAGCCGTTTAAACTATTCAGTTTGTTGGTGTTTTGTTGAAGCTTTAATATTCTGTAATATTGTTCTATTAACATGCATAATTCTCATTGTGTTTTGTAGAATTTTATTACTTATAGAGTATTTTTGGCTTCTCTAAAATTAGGAAAAGGGTTTCCTGATGATCTGGTTTGAGCAACCAGTGAAATACGTATAGGGACTAGCTCTTTTCCCCAACAAATAAATTGCATTTTTATTATAAAACGTTATGGGTAATTAGCATAATATTAAATAATTAATATTCAGAATATCGTTTTATATAAGTTCTGCCACGTACTTTATCAATTTACTGCGGTTATTAAAGATATTTTGTTCATTTTTGTTATATATTTTAACAACACAAATTTTTTTTGCCTTTCAAAATTAAAATTGAAATGATTTCGAAGTTATCATTTCGATCGGAATAGTTTTAGATGCTATAGATTCCGTTCGATTTTAGTAAATCAAAAAAAAAAAAACCTTTTTTATGTATTACATATTGAAACATAAGAACGAATGTGACAAAACAAAAATAGATGCTTTGAAAGATAATAAAAATTCAAGAAATAACAAACAATTTTTTACTGACCCAAGATCCGATATTTTCTGTACAAATTAATGAATACACAAGTTTTACAAAACCAATATTTTCTGCACAGCTTTGCAACGTTGCGTATTGAAGTATTACAAATCTCAAGACAAAAACTTTTTATCTAATCGTCTTTTTGGGTGTTGAGACCTATTACTTTTAGCGGACTCTGCCAATAAAAACAACATATGACTCAATATTAGAGTAATAACTTAAAAATCGAATCGAATACTACTTTTAAATATTAGTTAAATTTTTTACTCGATATGTTACAGATCTCTCTGGACATTTTAACAAGATACAGAGAAAGTCCATTTTGGACCATCCTGTTCGCTGTGATATTGTTGAAAGAGGCCAGTAATAGTTTTGTTAATATAACTTTGAAATCTGTAGCTATAAAAAATAATTTTTAGCCCCCTTCTCAAAATATGTACCACAGTGCAGGTGCCAAAGTGTAGCGTTTTCTGACAAAATTTAAGTTCAAAACTTTTACTAAGTATTAGTTATAATTGTACTTGCATATTTAAGACATAAAAAACGTTTTTCCAACGGTTTATCACTTCACCTTCATAATAAAATTCAAATAAAAATTAAAATGTATTTTAAACCCTTGATAACATTCTTTTTTATCGCTTGATTTTTACATTCATAGCAAAACTTAAAGACCAAAGTCTCACCAACAAAATAAAAAAACCACATATAAAAATTCCAATCCAATCAAAAGTTATGGAATTTTGACTAGTGTGGGTCGTAGAGTTTTAAAGTATGGTCCAGAATAATATCCATTACTAATAAAAAGATGTTCAGAATAGTTAAAATGGCTATAAATTGCTTAAAATATGAATTCCACATAGCAAATTAAAAGTGGTTTTATTCCGAAAAATTTTTTCTATAGAAGCAAAATACGAAATCGTTCCACTTTCAAACGAAATATAGCTCTGGAATATGGGTAATTGCTTCACTACATTCTTTCTTATGTTGCCACATTGAAAGTGGTTTTGTATTTTTTTCGATTTTATGAAACCGATCGGAATCTATAGCAGCTAAAACCATTCCGATCGGAATGGTAACTACGGAATTTGTGACATGCCTTATTAAGGTTCAATTAAAATTTTCTTTTAAGGACATTAAAATCTTCAAAATAAGAGTCATATATTTTGTTTGTATCGTCCTGATTATTATAAAAAAAAAAATATGAAAAGTCGCCGGAACTGTGGGGTACGAGTATGTCCTTTATACCTTTTAAAACACCAACACATCCATGTGTAAATATGTTTCCGCTTTTATTTACACTCGTACACATGTTCCAGATGTAGTTGGATATGTAGTAGAATTAGAAAAGGTTTTTAACGCTTGTACGCGTACAATATTAATTAGCGCTAATTGGAATTTATTACAACAAATGGGTTGACTCTTTAGATGCTTACTCTGTATTGTTTTTTGTCTTACAAATTGTCGTTCTAACTGCTTAGTAAGTAAAGCTGTAAAATAAAGAGATTTCTTTAAAACATTTTGCCGTTTATTTTGTTGGATGTCTCAGTTGCCAAAATGAATATCTCCATTTTATATTTCTTTGTTAGTGGTAATTTTAAAATAATGTTCAAAATTTTTTGATAATTCGTTCATATTAAATCTTTCAAAATAACAAAATTTCACTTCATTTGAATTAACAGTTAAAAAAAAATTAAACTGAATATGAAAACGGAGTTAGTCAAAATGGCAAGTAAGGCTTTCGGTTATGTGTTTGTAAAGAATTAAACTCGCATGCAGCTTTTATATCTGTAAAGTCAAGTTCGTTAAAATTTTAACACAATAGTTATATACAGAATAATTGAAATATATTTTATTAAATTTTTGTTAAATAAATTGTTCTAGGAAATTGCTGTTAGCATTCTATGTTTATGTAAGTAAAATTTTATGCTTACGCTGTTATCAAAAAAGAACTAATTTCTAACAACACAGCAAAATGTTCAGGTTAATAAAAGCAGTTTAAAAACAAAAGGTCTTGTGTAAGTTCTTAATATAACAAATTGCAGCGAACCTAAACTACAATACTTTAATATTGAAAAAATTAATTTAATTACGCGGCAACATAATTCTGAATGTGTTGTTGATTTTTTAACTTTATAAAAAAAGGTATTTATAAAAAAATGTAAAATTAGTCCTAAAATAGATATCAAATATATTTTATTTTTTATAAACATGGGGGTACCCATTTAGGAAAACAGTACTAAGCAATACAAACATTAAAAAAAAACTATGGTTAAGTGCAATTTTCCGCATAAACAGTGAGTTAATTATTTGCGAATAGGCTACGTATAAACGTGGTAATAAATACATATGTTAACAACATTTCTATTGAACATTATCAAATAATCTTTTACAAGACTTCGTTGAATGAACCACTTTAGGTAGACCTCGTTGTAAACTCCAGCAGAAGCTTGTCATCATATGTTAGTGCCACCTTCCCTGATAACGCTCTTCCATTATCCTATAATCGTGATAAAATCTTACACACTGCTCCTCAATAAAAATCGCCAACATTTTAAATTCGAGAGCACCCAAACTTTTGCAAGTTCGATAGCATGAACTCAACAAGCTCGACATCGTAGTCAGATTTACTGTTGTCTAGGAAATTACTCAAAACCAAACAAATGACTTCAATCATTGATTTCACAAAATTAAGATCTTTCACTAGGTGCCTAATCTATGTTCTATCAAAAATACCAGCTTTAAATTTTTCTGTTCATAAGTCTGGAAACATGCGTGAAAGAAAATTGAAACATTCGCCTCTTTTGTCAAGCGCCTTCACAAACTGTTTCATTCTGCCGAGATGAATATGAAGTGGTGGAAGTATTAGTCAGTCACCAAATCGTGTGTTACATACATTATTGCTTTGCTCTTTTCACTGGGCCGTAGCCTCATACCTCATATTTCTGGCATACAACATGATTATTCAGTTTCACTTTAAAGTATTGATAATACGCAGATTTCGCAGATATAGCAAAAACAATCTGGATTAAGTACGCGACATCTTCTTGACGTAGCCATATCTAAAACAACAACAAAATACATTTTAGTGTCTAATTAACAAAGGCCCCCAACCAAAAAAAGTGTTTAAAATGAAAATGCTTTGGTTTGCTAAATATTTAGCAAATTGACACAAACCTACCTTGTTGAAAGCTGGTATGCTACTGATTTAAAATTTTACCGTGTTTTGTTCTCTTTGAGAGATTCTGGTTGAGATTGTGTATGTGCTCACAGACCCTTAGGGGTTTGGGTGGGGGCTCTTGCTAATTAAAAACGAAAATTTAAGTAAAAATAGCAAATGAGGATAGTTTGCTTTAACTCAAAAACAAAAGCCGTTAGAGAAAAGTTGTTGCCGTATTTTAAAAATACGCTTCAATTTGAGATACACCGCTTTTACAATAGACAGAAGCAGGGCGGACATCTTTTTAATTCTCTTTTGCTCTGTCTTAAACCTTTAACAATTGAACATAAATAAGACAGAGAGACTTTTCCACATTCTATTTTCGGACTTATTTACTTTACATATATGTGTGTGTGTGTGTGTTTGAAAATCTGTGGTATATATACTTTGTTGAGAAATTCTGAGCAAATAGACGCCGACTTGAGAAATATAATGTGAAGCAACAAAGAAAAAAGCGAAAAGCAGATAAGAGAAACGAAAAAAATGTCCAGTATGAGAGTCATGAAATACACACTCTACCTCTTCAACCCCTTGCCTACACATCTCGTCTGTCTGCCCTGTTCCTGTCTATTGTAAAAGGGGACTTAGAACCAAAATATTTTTTTTTTGGTTGACCAATGTTATTAATTAAGATTATATTATATCTATGTAAATATCGATATTATCAATAATTGTAGTAGGTATATCGTTAGATCGATATTTACTGTGCATTATCGAAATTCAATATATTTTAAAACTTTTATTTTATTTTTTGGTTTGTAATTTAAAAAAAGTCTTCATTAAATATAAAACTTCATGTAAATATCTTTGGTCTTTAGTGGGCAATACCGCAAGGAGCTTGCAGT
The DNA here is from genome assembly GCA_949628195.1 of Phasia obesa. Classification (NCBI taxonomy): domain Eukaryota; kingdom Metazoa; phylum Arthropoda; class Insecta; order Diptera; family Tachinidae; genus Phasia; species Phasia obesa. The sequence continues at coordinate 36,077,002 of OX451217.1, forward strand.
GCTCTTGCTCTGTGTCTGGTAAGATAAATTAATATCTAGAAAAACCATTCTTTAAGCACAATATGTATACTATAGACCAGACTATTTTATATATCTAGACTATACCTACATATATCAGTATTTATCATCTGACTAAAGCCGTCCACTTACTTGCCAGGCACCCCTAGAGAATCGAACGTAAAAACAGTCTTGTGTTAATATATTTTTATATGAATTTTATTGTTTGATGTGTCATCGATCCATCCATATCTATTTATATAATATAATAGCAACTCATTTCCTGTCTGTCTGTCTGTTTTCTGTTTATGGTGGCATTTTTTTAACAAAATTTTGTGAGGATGTACTTTAGTAGCCTGATTAAATTTTTTTTGCAAAAATATCTTATTTCCAAGTGAAAGTGGAGAAAAAGCAGTGAAAATACACTGTTTTTTTTACTGATTTAAAGGTACTGCATACTTTATAGCATACACTGAACCAAACATTTACCTAAATACTGTAAAACGGGGTGTAGAATTGAAGAAAAGTAGGTTATTATCAGGGCGACCATTTTTCAGCACGTAATAAAAAACAATAAGTAAATTAACAAAATTATTCAGTCGGGTATTCATACATAGAATGTAATTAAAAAAAAAAAAATATCTTAAAGTGAGATTATAACTTGGTCAATGTCACGATTACAATTAACCACTAAGTGCATTTTTAAATTTTCCAAGGTGAAACTTTTACGCTGGTTTGTAAAAAAATTTCCATATATAGAAAACACACGTTCCACGTCACACGATGAAACGGGAGCGTATTTAACAAGTAAAAGTGCTATATTCGGCCGTGCCGAATCTTCTATACCCTTCACCACGGTGATTTGATTTATACAGACATGTACAGACATGTATCCATATTGTTGACTCTTTACTTAAATAAATTCGTATGAGAAAAAATCATTATTCATGAGTTAAAAAAAAATAGAAGACAAATGAAAACAAATTCCGTTTGCTACAATTGTCGCCGTGTTGTCAGCTACTTAATGATATTGTAGCCGACAGCTACATCGTAAACTCTGACATTGTTGTAGAAATACTTATTTTGCTTTTATAAAATTAAATAACTTTTTCAAAAAATTATAAATATTTCCTCCAAAACTTTTTTTGCATATAAATTTTTAATTTGCAATTTTGTGACATTTTCTTTTGTTGAATAAAATAGAAATTAGCCTACAGCCACAACGTTTCATTTTTGACAGTTTGTAGTCGGTATTCTGATGATGTCTATGTGTTTAATGCACCTACGTTTTAAAACAGAGATATCATCTATTTAAAAATCAAACACATTTAAAAAAATATGTTACTCTATATACACACATACATACATATGTATATTCTTAATATTAAATATATGTTGTTACAGTCATGATTTTTATTTTCAAAGAAATATTGAAATTTTTGTTTTAATTTTTCGAAAATTGTGTGTAAAAATATTTTGTAAAAATATTTTTTTAAAAATTTTTTGTAAAATTTTATTCGAAAATTTTTTGGAAAATTTTTTAAAAAAATTTTTTTTCGAATATTTTTCTGTAAACGGACATCGCTTAATCAACTTCTCTATGTATAAGGATCCAGAATATATATACTTTATGGGGTCGGAAATGAATATTGTAGAAATTACTCACGGAATGACAAACTTATATATACCCTTTCCACCTGTGGTGAAGGGTATAAAAAGTGTTAATTCAGCAGACGAATATTTTCCGATAAACGCATTTGTTGTTTTGGAATTTTTAAAGATAATATCGTTGATTTTAGTGATTTCCACAAAGCCAAGATTTCGCGCAAGTACGGCCGACATTTTTTTAAAATAATTTTTATCAGATAGTTTTTCTATAGCATGTTGAATTCATTGTATTGTTTCCAAGCTTTCATTCAATGGCAATGCGTGTGACTCAAGTTTTATGATGGCATGCCGGATGCACTTAAAGTTAGTTTTTATGAAGGACAAGTCGGATTTCAAATTTTCATTAGAAAGAATCTCTTTGCTTTGTCGCAATGCTTCAGAATCATTTTCGTTAAAGTCTTGAATGACTTCCCTTATGTCTTTCAAATAATTAGTATAATATTCTGCTGCTTCCAACCACGTTCCCCATCGTGTCGGTATTGGGTTAGGTGGCAGAGGCACATTAGGTTTCATTAGTTTAAATTTTTGTTTTCGATAAGGCGCCTGAAAATAAATAATTTATAAATCGTGTATATCAATATAATTGTTACCTTTACAAAAACTGCTTTCATGGTGGAAATAAGTTTGTTTACTAATGTGAACTCTGAACGCACAAACTCGGCAACCCGATGAAGGCCGTGAGCAAAGCAGGTCAAATGAAGCATTTTTGGGTAGATCACTTTCAGGGCTGACATAGCGGACAGCATATATGAGGCTGCATCGGTGACCACCAGTAAGACTTTATTATACTGAATGCCGTTAGGCCACAACAATTGAAGTGAATCTGCATAAAACGCTGCTATTGTGCTTGCATTTTCTTTCTTCAGGTGTGTCATCCAGAATTCCGAAAATAAAATTTGCTATATAGCGCTGTTCCGTATCGGTGGTCTCATCTAATGATGTCCAAATGTATTTATTTTCAGCTTTAACGCGCAATTCATTGATTTTTTTTCGTAGAGTATCGGAACATATTTTCTTATACTGGACTCACTTGGCATTTCTTGTTTAGTAATTATATTTGGTCATAAATTGTTTCATGCTTGGATGTCTTATATTTTTCAATGGAATATTTACTTCGACAAATGCTTCACAAATATCCATATGAAAGGGATTGATGCTCCTTTCGCGACAATTTCTTATAAGAGATTGTTCACTCTCGTTCCAGGTTTCCCGTCTTTTAATTGAATCTTTGTGTTTTGCCGAGTCCATATGCTGCTTGACATTGGGAAGCCTAGTGCTATTTATCTCTGTGTTGCAATAAACACAAAACAAAATACTCCCGTCCGTACGGACAACACTACTATACATCCCACTGACTCTTGAGAGAAAATCACTTGTTTTTTAACCGACTTCAAAAAAGAAGGAGGTTATCTATTCGTCTGAATGTTGCTTTTTTTTTTTTATGTATGTAACCGCAGAACTCAGCCATTTCTGAACCGATTTTAAAATTTTTTGCTTTATTTGAAAGGTTATGCTTCAAGGTTGGTCCCATTTTAAAAACAGTTCATTATATTAAAAATTAAAGGGTGTCCCCATACAACATACATGTTTTTTACGTGTATTAAGAACCGTAAAGGGCAGCAAATTAAAATTTTAAAAAATTGCGTGCCTCTATAGCTCCCAACAGCAGAAATTAATAAAAAAATAAATTTAAAATTTAAAGGGTGTCCCCATAGGTGACATAATATGACCTATTTGGGTCTATCTTTTGAACCGTTATAGACTAAACCTTGAAAATTTGACAGAATGTCGATTACTATGACCGTTATAATAAAATGTATAAATTCTCAAAATTTTAAATTAAAGGGTGCTCCAATAGTTCATTTAATTTGATGTATATGGCCATACTTTTGAATAGTTGTACACAGACCGCTGAAATTTACAAAGAACCTGTAGTGCTAAGTCAGCTATAACAAAAAGTATAAAATTTTGAATTTGGAACTTAAAGGGTGTCCCAATAGTTAATGTAATTCTATGTATGTGGCCAAACTTTTGAACTGTTAGAGACAGACAGCTGAAATTTACAAGGAACCTGTATTGCAAAGTCCACTATAGCAAGTATACACTTTGAAGTTAGAAATTAAAGGGTGTCCCCATAAATTACGTAATTTGATCTATATGACCCTATCTTTTGAACCGTTAAACACAAACACTTGAAAATTAGGCAGAATGTCCACTACTTTCTCTGGTATGATAACAAATATATATATTTGGAATTATAATGTAAAGGGTGTCCCAATAGTTCATGTAATTTGATATATATGGTTAAACTTTTTAACCGTTATAGACAGGTAGTTGAAATTTACAAAGAATCTTTGTGACCAAGTCCTCTATAACAACAGGTCTTTAATTTAACATTGTAAATTAAAGGGTGTCCGAATAGGTGATGTTATTTGATCTGTGTGCCCCTATCTTTGAAACCGTTATAGACAGAGGCTTGAATGGTGTCCCCATACAAGACGGATGCTGGGGAAAATAACTTAACTTTTAAGCAGTAATAGGGAGAGGCTTGACATTCAATAGTGTTTATTTTTTCCCTCTAATTTTGGCGCATCTTTTATTTGGTTTAAATCTAATTCTTACAGATTACTTCTTACATTTTTAGTTTAGAATTGGTGCCCTTCTATTTGTTTTGAAGTCGGTTTTTTTTTGCAAGAATTATTCTTTTTCTTTTGGCATTGTCAACAAAACTCAACCACCAAACCAGTTTGAGAATACACATTTACTAGCAAGAACTTTTTCGCTAAAGTACAACCAAGCAGAGATGGAAGCCGACCGATAAATCACCTGCGCGCCACCGCCGCCGACGATCTAAGATATCGATAAAAACAGGGCTGTTACAAAATCTTGAACACAGGCTGTGTTTAAAATAAGAGGATAGTTTGCAAATTTAATACTACCTGTCATAATTTTATCAACCGCAAGGGCTTGTGATATGTAAAAGTTTTCAATTGATAGAAACATATTTTATCAAAATGTATCAAAAATTTAAATAAGGGCAAAAACAGCATACAAAAGCACAAACCTTTTAAATAAGCAAGATCGCTTGAAATCGTTAAATTAAGCAGCATCAGCAGTATTCAGTACATGCTGAAAAGTGGTCGCCCTAGTTATTATACAACTAACAAACTTTTTAGTCAAATCTACAGTCGATTTTAGTAAAAAAAAATAATTTTGGTAAATTCGTTCTATTGAAGAAATTTCTTCAATATGACTATATTTTTCGTTATTTTATAGGGTGTAGATTTGACAAAAAATAAGTTAAATTAACTAAAATTATTAGTTAATTTTTTATTAAATTTTAATCTTTAAAAGATAAAAATCTGCAACATAATCTGAAAATAAAACTGCATAACATAAATGCCTCATTACTTTTATTCCTGTTTTAAGAGGAATAAACGAATAAGGCTTTTAGTTCCTTTGATATGACTTTAATGTTTTTCTTATTTTCTCCACGAAACTATATATATTCCAAATCTCTAATAGAGTAAAAACTATTAGAAAAATTTATTCACTTAATTTGAAAATGCACAACACAACGAAATTGATCGCAAATATGATTTATTTATTGCCACAAATATTAAAAAAATATATACATAAATTAAAAAAAATTTTTTGTTTTGTATTTCAACTCAAATAATTCTTCTGAAATTAAATTTAATGAAACTTCTTCCATTTTACAGCTCTTTTTTCATTTTTATATATTGAATTTTCTTCGAAAATTAAATAAAAAAACTTAGTAGAATAAACGAAAATTTTGTTAAATCAACAGATAAATTAGTCACATTAACTTCTTTTAGGGACGTATATTTAACAAATTTTGTGGGTTGTTTTTCTTAGAATGTTTTACTCCTTTTTTGACAAAATTTTTGTTAATTGAACAGAGTTATTAATAAAATTTTTGGGAATTTAAATATTAATTATTTAATATTATATATAATTACCCATAACGTTTTATAATAAAATTGCAATTTATTTGTTGGGGGAAAAGAGCTAGTCCCTATACGTATTTCACTGGTTGCTCAGGCCAGATCATCAGGAAACCTTTTTCCTAATTTTAGAGAAGCCAAAAATACTCTATAAGTAATAAATGTTTAATTAATTAATATTTAAATTTCTATAAGTTTTTTGAAGTTTTATTAAAATATGTTTTTAACAAAACAAATTCTGTTGGTTTGAATAAACTTAGTTTATATGAATAAATTGTGTATACATTTGAATAAAAATTAAATTGTTTAAATATTTTTGTCGTTAAGGGTTAACTAATTTTTTTCGTTAATATTACCTACGAAATTTGGTTCAGTGTACTTTACACGTTCTAAATTCAATATTAACGCAGAGCTGTTGGCTGTGACTCTGGTTTTTGCAAATGGCTTGATTGGCCAAATTATTAACCTCGACCGTATAGACGTCTTCAGGAGAATTTTTTTTCCTCTGCTGTCTTTCCTTACGAGGTTTAATATCCAAAGTTTTTTGAACAGTTTGATTAAGGAACATGAAAAGCATATAGCGCTGTTCAATACAAAAAACGGTTTAATTTTTGTTTTGTTTTCTTCCGTTGAACTTGCCTTACATAACCACACAAATTATTTGTTTTCTGTGCTTCCTATTCTGAATCCTCCGACTTTTTTTTTATTTTTTGAAGGAGTCTTAACCTCTTCCTAATATATTTTCTTCTCTTCCCACTTTTACATAAGATACATATATAGAAAAAAAAACTTCTTTAATGTTAACTAAGTCTATATAAACATGTTTGTTTTTGACACATGTCATGAATCACAAAGAAAATGTAAAAAATTTTATACAAAAATTGAGAAGTTTCTGTATCTTTATTTAATAAAAAAAAAATTTCCGGAGAAGAATAAATGGTTTGTTATTTTCCCTGACATAATCATCACACACAATCCTTAAAATATGTATGTTTTTTTCATTTAAGGATGCGTGTGCATGTATTGTACAATAACAAAAACTTTTATTGTCGTAGGATTTGTTTTAATATTTTTTTGCCTTTGCTTATTACGGAGTCACATGTACACCAAGATACTTGCTTTCCGGGTGTCTTTTTATATGCGTGTGTTCCCAACAGCCTTTAATTTATTAATTGCTACTTTGTTTTTAATTACTTAGTTCATGCCATCAGTCGAGCTAGCGCTTTAACTTGGAAGAGATGTCATTTCATATGTGTTTGTTTGTTTGTTTACGAGTTACAATTTGTAAAATTAATTATAATTCTGCAGTAAGCCGTTAAATAAAATATGAAAATAAATTATAAATCCCTTTTAATCTCTGCCAGTTAAATATTGTAAATTACATAAACATAATGTTTACTTGTTAAATTTAATGATAATTTTGTTATATCCGTTATTAAGGGCCTTGAGAAACGAACGTTAGTTAATGTAACGTAACATAAGTAACGTTTGGCAAACTCTGCCTTGAGACTTTTCCCTATTTATTTTATATGTTAATCATTTATGTTAAATTTTTTTTATTATTTTTTTTCCGGATTTTCCACAGCTTTTAGCTTTTATAAAAATTAAACTTACATCAGTACTAGTAGATATTTTTAAGTGTAATTGAAAAATTCTAATTCCAATTATTTGCAATTTGTAATTAAAAAAATTCCAATAATGGACAAATTTAAGCTTTCAATATCTAATTAAAAATTAGGTAACTATTAGTTTCTTATACCCTTCACCACAGGTAGAAAGGGTATATATAAGTCTGTCATTCCGTGTGTAATTTCTACAATATTCAGTTCCGAGCCCCTAAATTATATATATTCTGGATCCTTATACATAGAGACAGGCGTCTGTTCGTCTATCCGTGTTAAAGTTGAAATGTCATTTGCCAAGGCGAAACACGAGGTACAGAAAATTTAGTCACATTAATCTGCCAGACATAGTTTCCAAAATTTTGGGATTGCAATTCAGCAACATCAGACCTTCCCATGGGAGGCTGCGGGCAAAAAACCACGCTCACCTTTATTTTTTACTTTTTTTTTTTAATTATCTTTCGCCTTTTTTGTTAAATAAATATTATACCGCGACAAGTAGATCACAAGGAGTGCATAGAGATCTCGAGGGATCAATAAGCCCCTGAGAGGGCCGATTTTTTTATTTATTTTTAGGTTGGTAAGGTTTTTCTGCTTTGATTTGTACTAAAGGCCTTTATAGACAGCAATACATATAGAGGTAGCCAATAGATCCACAGGGTGCCCAGGTATTTATTTGAAATGATTTTTTTGTTTTAGCCTCACCATTCTAACGCAATATAGATTGAAAGAAGATCCTAATTTTTATAAAAGATTCTAAAAAAAATTTAAAAAAAAAATTACAAAAATGTTAAAAAAAATTTGTTTGGATTTTTTTTTTTTAATTTTTGTAAAAATCTTTTTTGGAAAATTTTTTTGAAAATTAAAAAAATGAAATTTTACAAAAAAATTTTATAAAAAATTTATATAAAAAATATAGATTGAAAGAAGATCCTAATTTTTATAAAAGATTCTAAACAAAATTAAAAAAATTACAAAAATGTTAAAAATTTTTTTTTAATTTTTTTTAATTTTTGTAAAAATCTTTTTTGTAAAATTTTTTTGAAAATTAAAAAAATGAAATTTTACAAAAAAATTTTATTAAAAATTTTACAAAAATTTAAAAAATATTTTACTAAAATTTTCTAAATTTTTTAAATTTTTCTAAATTTTCTAAAAATTAATGAAACTTTTAACGAAAAATTTTCAATAAAATACTTACAAACAAATTTCTATTAAATTTAAATTATTATATATATTTAAATTAAATTTAAACAAATTTAAATTTTTATTTTTTAATTTTAAATTATGTATTTTAAAAATAAAAAAAGATTTTAAAAATTTTCGATAAAATACCTAAAAAATTTCTATTAAGTTTAAAAAATGTTCTATACAATTTTTACCAAAAAATTTTCTATAAAATTTAAAAAAAAATTCTCCAAAATTTTCTATAAAATTTTTCCAAAAAAAAATTTAGCTGATTAGTGGAAAAAATAGCGCAGTTCTTTTTTTATAACGTTTTCTCTTAAATTAAACCAATTTTGTATCTAATTCTGTATAAATAAAATAACTGTGGTGATAATAAGAGATTCGGCACGACCCTAATATAGAACTCTTGCTTGTTTTAAGTATTTATTGTTTACTTTAAGTTATGATTATAGCCTAATTATATTTAGAATTACTTGTAATTTGTAATTGAAGATTTCCAATTATAATTATATGGATGTGCAATTAAAAACGTTCAATTACTAATTAAAAGTAAAAATACAATTACTTGTAATTATAAGCAATTGTAATTTTTCTCTTACAATCACATCTACCTGTAATTGATTCTATTTCTTGATTTCAATTGTGATTACTTATAATGTGTAATTGAAAATATCTAATTAAACATTAGGTGTAACTTAAATTCACCAGGTCTGGTGCAGAGTCTTCATATCATTTATCTTCTAGTCTTTGGTTTCTTTGATGCTTTTATTGCAAACACAACACCAAAACTAAAACTTAAATTTTTTATAACATCTTGTAAGGAATTTTTTTTAACATTTTAGGGACGGTATTCACAATCCTTGAAAATAGTATGATTAATCAAAAAGAGGATTTTACAACTATGATTTTACCAAGAAAAATATTTCATGAATTGTTTCAAAAGATTATCAAATCATACTGACTTGTCAAAAAGTCTGTCATGCACTATCATACTTTTACATAAGCGATTTTTGACAGATCGAACGGCTGAGTATGACAGTGAATCATGGCCTCAAATATTCTTTGATTTTACCTTTTAAGACATAAAGATATTTCTTAGAATTAACATCAGTTGAACAGGTATCCTCGTGTGAGGACAGTGGACGATAACGGCTTTATAAAGTTTTAGCATTTGCTGCTCGGCACTTTAAATTAATATGATGACTTGTTTTTGCTGTGAAAAAAAAAATATAAAATTGACAATTTTAAATAAAAAAAACGCACCCTAAAGAAACAAAAAATTTCTTACTTTTTCACTTTGTAATTGTTTAGCTTCAAATCTATGTTTTATGTTTAATCTTTTTTTTATTTATTTGCTACACAAAATAGCAAATGTTTATATTTACTTTATGTTGTTTTTTCTCGACAGACATATTTATTTCTTACGGCCTAAGAATTTTTTTTAACAAATGAATTCACTTGACTGGAAAATAAAAAGTTTAAACAAGTTAAGTTATAAATAATAAATGATTCCTGTTGTAATGTTGATTTCTTACAAAAAAAAAATGTCTACCTTTTTGTTTTGTTTATTTTCTAAGAATTTTATTTAAAAGTATCAGAAAAAGCAAAGGTACGGGGTGTGTTCAAAATATAAAAGCGTAATTTTAAAACTATCCGCATAGAGAATTGTTTAGGTAGGGTGACATGGTAAGATATAACTTTGAATTAGCTTTTTACAGGATCAAGCTTAATTACGTAGTTGAATATTTTAGTAGTGCAGTAACTTTAAATGCAACACTGATAAATATTAATGGACAACTAGTATTACAGTAGCTCCGGGTTGAGGAACATCATTTGCGCGTCATTATCATTATCGCTGAATGTCAATCAGGCCGTCCTTGTTGCTCGGCCTTCGAGTGGTTTACGTCTCACTCACACTGGCTGATTGGCTTCCTCGAATAGCTGTGCTGCGGTGCTGTTGTTGGTGGTTGCTTTGATCAGCCACGTGTAATCGTTTTGGTTATCGTATATAACCTAGAAGTTTTAATTAAATAAGCCGCACATTAGTGGAAACCCATTTAAACTGAATCATTTTAAAAACGAATTTTTCAATTAAGGAGAACCTTTAAATTTTTAATTTTTAAAATGGAGCATAATGCCATTTTTCACTGGAGGAGCACCATTAAACTCAATTTTTCACTGGAGGGGAACCATTAAACTCAATTTTTTACTGGAGGAGTACCATTAAACTCATTTTAAATTTTTACCTAACTGAATTTGGAGTCTTACTTCCTTTAAAAAGGTATAAGTCGCGCTGCAGATTTTAGAGGAAGCTAAGGAAAACACGCTCTGGCGCTTTGGTTTTGTACCTTTGCTATTAACTTTCTTTTTTGTACAGAATACAAAAAAAAAAAAAAAAAAATAAGCCACATTAGTTACCTTGGTCTACATTAGCCATCAATCTGCCTTTATATAAAAAATTGTTAAAAAATAATGTGTATTCAAGTGTGACTTATGTTAAGACAAATTAATGAAAAATGTAGACGAGGGATTAAACATCAATTTGTCTTAACAAAAGTTAAACTTCATATAAACAAACATTGTTTTAACTACTGTTTTTTATGTGAAGTTTGCCTTGTGTTAAGACAAATTGATGGCTAATGTAAACGGGGGTAAGGTTGCTTTTGACAGCCGTTGTCAGCAGATAACCTTTTAAAATTTAACGTAAGTGGAAAGAGCGAATTAGTGTGCGGATTAAATATTATTTTTTGACGTAAGTAACCATTATCAAAATGAAAGAAAGGTTTGATAAATACTATTGGTACTTTGTACCATCAATTTTAATGCGTAAACAAGTGGTTTACTAAAATACCAGAACTATTGGATTCAAACGCTCCATGGAATAATGTATGTTTTTTTTATATTTTCTTTAATATATTTGAACTAACAAATAAATACACATATCTTAAGTTAAAAAAAAAAAATATACATTTGTTAAGTCCAGTCAGTGCTACATAAAAAAAAATTATGTTTTACGAATGCATGATGTTTTAATATTTGGATATTATTGCGGGATGGGTGCCGCAATAAAGACAGTACACGTGTAGACATGTATGTACTCACTATGGCAAAAATCTATGAATTGGATTTTGATTTAGATTTAGCCCCTTGGGATTATTTCCGGTTTAAAAATTTTAAGAAATGGCTGGGGACGATAGATTTGTTTCAAACAAAGGGATAATCATTACAACAAATTAAGGGAAAACAAAAAAATAACTACTAGAAATATGCTAGTAAATGTCTAGGGCTTAAAGTATACTATAAAGTATAATGACAAAAAACAGGTAAAAGTCCTATATTCGGCAGTGCCGAATCTTCTATACCCTTCACCACGGTATGTATTTTATTTATACAGACATGTACATCATTATCCATATTGTTGACTCTTTACATAATTTAAAATAATTCGTATGAGAAAGAACTTATTATTCATAGTTTAAAGAAATAGCGGCGACGCAGATAAATGAAAACAAATTCCGTTGGCTACAATTGTCGCCGTGTTGTCAGCTACTTAATGATATTGAAGACGACAGCTACATTGTATACTCTGAAATTGTTGTGGAAATACCTATTTTGCTTGTATAAAATAAAATAATAATTAAAATTATAATTTCCTTCAAAACTTTTTGTTTGTATATGAATTTGTAATTTGTAATTTTGTGACATTTTCTTTTGTTGCATAAAATAGAAATTAGCTTAGGTTTACGACAGCCACAACGGTGGTCGTGTAGCCATGTAGCTATCTGGCCTTTAAATAATCGTTTACCTTTAAACGTGTGTATTCTGATGTTCACTATGTGTTAAATGCATCTAAGTTTTAAAGCAGAGATCTCATCTCTTTAAAAACCAAACGCATTTAAAAAAATATGTTACTCTATATACACACATACATACATATGTATATTCTTAATATTAAATATATGTTATGTTACAATAATGATTTTAATTTTCAAAGAAATATTGAAATTTTTGTTTTAATTTTTCGAAAATTGGTTGTAAAAATATTTTTTTAATGTTTAAATATTAGTCTAATATTTATTCGAAAAATTTTTTTCGAATATTTTTCTGTAAAAATATCTTTTTAAAAATGTTTTGTAAATATTTTTGAAAAAAAAATTTTTTAAAATATTTAAAACAATTTTATTGAAATTTTTTTGTTAAATTTAGGATCTTTCTGCAATCTATATTGAGTTAGAATGGTCAGATTAAAGCAAAAAGAAATCCTTACAAAAAAAAATTTCCTCATATTGACCCCCCATGTGTCTTTTAACTGCTTCTATTTATCAGTGGGTACCCTGTGGGTCCATTGGCTACCTCTATGTGTATTGCTTTCTATAAAGGTCTCTAATACAAATCAAAGCTGAAAAACCCTACCAATCTAAAAACAAACAAAAATCGACCCTCGCAGGGGGTTATTGATCCCCCGAGATCTGTATGCAATCCTTGCGATCTACCTGTCGCGGTCTAATATTTATTTGACAAAAAAAGAAAAAGAGAATCATTAAGCCAGAAAAAAAGAAAAAAAAAAACATGAAAAAAATATAGGTGGGCGTGGTTTTTGGCCCGCAGCCTCCAAAGTAATGATCCGATGTTTCTAAATCGCAATACGAAAATTTTCGAAACTATGCCTGACAGATTGGTGTGCTTAAATTTTTTGTATCTCCTCTGGTGCCTTGTCAAATGAGATTTCAACCCGAACACGGACAGACGGATAGACGGACAGAGGGACATCGCTTAATCAACTTCTCTATGTATAAGTATCCAGAATATATATACTTTATGGGGTCGGAAATGAATATTGTAGAAATTACACACGCAATTGCAAACTTATATGTACGCTTTCCACCTGTGGTGATGGGTATGAAAATATCTTTTGCCAAAAAATATATTTTATCCAGAAAGTCAGAAGCTTCACTAAGAATTTTTACAGAAAACACAAAGTTAAATTAATACTTATTTGATATCATAGTAGAATGGTATAGAATTGAATAATACTATGGGTGAGAGAAAGAAAGAGACCGCCACAAAAACATATCTTATGTATCCTGAAAGGTGCTTTAGTACCTTATCTAGACTCGCTCTCCTGAGAAATCTGAGGATTAGATGAACCGATAGCTTACACACATATTACTAAAATAAAAAAAGGCTATAACCAAAATATTTTTAAAACCAAACATCATATGTTTATTTTAAGTCATGCTTAACATAATATGTTTAATAAAATATTATGGTTATAATATAATTTTATTTTTTAATATTAAAAAAATTGGTTGTTGGTTGTTGCTTTTTTGGAATGATTAAATGTTAACAAAATGTTGTTTAAAGTGGCTAAAGTGTTGTTTAAAACTACTATAATTGGTTCACATGAACCATAGTGTGGTTACCGTAACCATAATTAATGTAATGTGTAGTAATGTAGCAGACTACTTCCATAATGGGTCCGTTTTCATGACTGTTGTTGTTGTTGTGTACCATGTTTTTTTCTTTGTGTCGGGAGAGCTTTAAAGCGATACTAGTTATTTTTTCCCATCGCCTGCTTCGCATAACGTAATCCATGGAGGATAACCCTATAGTAATCCTCGGTATTTTTGAGCTCCGTCCAGATTTCCTGTCGAATTCTTATTGATCCAATTCGGGTTTGACCAAATTTTAAAGATTCCAATAATAAATCCTCGTTTTCACGGTTATAGCATCAGATATTTATTTTTTGTTTTAATAACTACAGCAACATATTGTTTAATAATGGCTAACGATATTATACTACTCCGTTTAATTTTTTTTATTTAAATAAAAAAACAGCCTTTATTAAAATATTTTATACTTAAAATTAAACTAAATTTGTAACGAGTATTGAAGACGTACGCAAAAAACGTACAGGAATTTGTAAGAAGACAATTTTTAAAATAACTTTCCATAAACTTTTAACGAAGAAAATTTGAGAAAACGAAATGAAAAAATAAATCAAAAATGACTTGAATACAATAATTATATTTAATAGGTTTTAAGAAAAAATAAATCGCAAAACATATAGAAATAAAAAGGACAAAAAAAGGTTAAAAAAGGTTAAAGTGGAGTTGACATAATGAGTATCACAGGATGTTGACACTCATTATATATTGTTCATTAAGCAATATTTATAAGTTATTCTGCCTTTTGAATGCTATGGATGAAATTAATATAAATTTAATTATGCCTTGTTATATGGGATCCTTCCTATCAAATGTTTAATAAAATTATGATCTAAAGGAAAAAAATAGTAAAATTAAATTATAAGACGTCGCACATAGGGACAAATAACCGAAATAGTCACAAGACATATTCGAAATCAGTGACCCTAAAAATCTTTACTAGGTACTTTTATTAAAATTTATTGAATCCATATGAAGTAAGTAATTTTATCACACTAAATTTTCAATTTGTCCCAGTGTGCGTCGCTTTAAACTGTCATTATACTTATTAAAGGCTTTTCTAGCGATAATTTTTAATTTCTTAAGAAAACGGACCAAAAAAAATGGCAACGGTTGTCTTCTCTACTAGTATTGGTATCGAAATAATTCTTGAAAAACTAAAAACCGACTTCTAAATAAAATAGATGATCATCAAAGTCTTAGTAAAAGGGATTAATCTGTGAGCACTATTTTAAAAAATCGTAAAACATAAAAAACATGTGCCAAAATTACATCTTGTATGGGTCACCCTTAATTTTTTAAATTGATGTTTTTATTATTTTGATAAAATTACAGACTGTGTAAATTTTAAGCATTTGCCTATTACTATTCAAAAATATGCTATATGCTCAACTATACCTCTCTTAAGGGAGTACCCTATAATTGTAATACGTTAAATGATAGACATAGGAATACTTGTAATATCTATTTCAAGTGTCTACCTTTAATGGTTCAAAAGGTTATGCTAAATAAGTAACCCATGGGGACACCCATTAAGATATATTGTATTGGATTGTACTGTTATGCTCAAAAAAGTTCTTCAGTATTACCGTGGCTACAATTTTCCTATATATTGTTAGTAATAAAGAAGTAGTCTCCGGAAGTTATGCTGGAAAAAGTAAAAAAAAATATTTTTTAATTTTCTTATTCAAAAAAACGTACAGAAATGAATTATTTTTTTTGCATAAAATGTTAATATTAATATACTTTTTTCAACGAATCCTCAGCTACATTATGGCTGAACAAAGTTAAGCTCTATCATCTAGTATGAATAATATAAATAAATCAGTCAAGTGCGAGTTCGACTCACATATGTAGGGTTCCGTACTATGTTTAGTATAACTTTAAAAATTCAACACATCACATATTCTGTGCAAATTATAAGAGTCTACCTATAACGGTTCAAAATATAAGGCGTTATATATGCAAATCATGTCACTGTCGGAAAACTCTTTAATTTTTACTGTTTTTATAGGGGCCATAGTAATACACAATTTGTGAAAATTTCAAGAGTCTATCTATTATGGTTAAAAAATTAGGCTTTATACATGCAAATCACACCACTATCGGAACACCCTCTAATTTTTAGGTTTATTTTTTAGACTTGTTTATAAAGCGAATTAAGTTTTAATTACTGTTTGTAAATCTTTAGTCTATGCCTCCTACAGTTCAAGAAATAAACACATACTCCTGAATAACACCTCCCTATCGGAACACCCTATAACATTTAATATTTATTACTAGAGCGGCCACAGTTATATACCTTCTGTGAAAATTTCAAGAGTCTACCTATTATGGTTCAAAACTTAGGCCTTACACATACAAATCCCACCACAATAGGAACACCCTTAATTTTTAGGTTTATTTTTTTATACTTGTTTATATAGCGAAATAAATTTTAATTAGTTTCTAAATCTTTAGTCTATGCCTCCCACAGTTCAAGAAATAAACACATATTCGTGAATAACACCTCTCTTTCGGAACACCCTATAAGTTTTAGTATTTGTTGCTATAGCGGCAACAGCTATACATCATCTGTGAAAATTTCAAGAGTCTATCTATTACGGTTCCAGAGATAAAAGGCGCTGACAGACATTGTAGCGAAAACAATAGGGTTTCGTCTTTACCCTTTGGGTACGGAACCCTAAAAAGAAAAAAAGATGACATCTTTTTTGAAGGGCTCACTGATATTCAGAATCTTTAGAGGCCCATAAATAAAAATTGGTCACCAATTTCCCCAAACTGAGTAAAGCGTCTTACCAAGGATAATAGAAGACAAGGTAACGCCATCCCCAAAATAAAATTGAAATTTTCTGCACATGTCGGCTTAATGACGTCACGAAACTGTCTTTCTATTGGCTAATAATTCTGACTGAGAGTATAACTATAAATTATGAGCGTTAAAAAAATAAAATATGAGAGATTATTTGCAGGGTTGCCGATAATTGCCTATTACTTGGATTTATTTACATAAAATTTTACGTATTATTACATCTGCTCCCTGGTATATAAAAAATTCGAACATCCACAAAGACCTAAACATGCCATCAGTTAAAGCAGAAATAGCGAAACATGCAGTCACATATCTAAAGAGGCTTGAATCTCATCCAAACCCTTTGGCGCGTAACATGCTGAATGAACCTGGTTACATTCGACTAAAAAGAAGAGATACTGCTTTTCTTGGCCGTACATTAGAGGGATGACCCGCAAATGATTTCGAAATCCGTGAAACAAACATTATTTTTGTCTAGCACTGGCTGGACTTAAAAAGAATATTTTATTTTAGACTTAAGATACGAGTAATTTTTGTTAGTTCAAAAATATTGAAGATACAATAAATAAGTTATGAAAAAAAAACTTGGATTTATTTGTAAGTACTTATTTGAAGCAATTTGATGATTACAGACTTGGCAACCTTACATTGGCCGAACAACGTCATCTAATGGGAAATCATGCGCATGACGTAATCTTGGCTTCTATCATTCTTGGGGGTTTTACTACCCTTTGGTAGTAGAATCAAACTTATACTGTCAATACCGTGTATTATTTCACTGATACACTGTGTTATAATCAAAAAGTACAAGTGCACTGAATTTTCTTTATCTTCTGCTTTTATACAAGTGTTCATAAATAAATTAGTCAAGTGCGAGTTAGTCTCACACATGTAGGGTTCCGTACTATATTTAGTACGACTTTGAAAATTTAAGTTGCTGTTTTTTTATGTCTTATGGGGCACCCTTTATTTTTAAAATCAAATCAAAATTATATTCGCGAAAATTGCATCGCTATTGGAACACCCTTGAAATTTTAGGAATTGTTGTTATAACGGCCATGGTAATACACTTTTTATGAAAATATCAGGCGCCTACCTATTGCGTGAAAAACATGTCACTGATGGAACACCCTTTTGTAATTAGTAATTGTTACAGCGGCCGAAGTACAACATCTACTGTAAACAATTCAAGAGTCTACGGTTAAAAATAAGGCTATTTAAGTAAAAATCATGTCTCTGTCGGAACACCCTTTAATTTTGGTATTTATTATAACGACCATGGAAATTCTCTTTCTATGAATATGTCTAGAGTCTACCTATTACGACTAAAAAAAAAAAACATGTCATTGTCGGAACACCCTTTAATTTTTAGTAATTGTCATATCGGCCGTGGCAACATATCTTCTGAACAAAATTTTAAGAGTCTACCTATAACGGTTCAAGAAATAAGACGTCAATCTCGGAATTTTAATTTTAAGGTTTAATTTTATATACTTGTTTAGAAAGCGATCATAGAGTTATTTACTGTCTACATTTTAAGTGGTTGCCTCCTATATCTCAAGAAATATAGACATAAAGGCAAATAACACGTCACTTTCGGAACACCCTATAAGTTTTAGTACTTGTTGCTATAGTTATACACCCTCTGTGAAAATTTCAAGAGTCTACCTATTACGGTTCAAAACTTAGGCCTTATACATGCAAATCACACCACTATCGAAACACCCTTTAATTTTTGCGTTTATTTTTTTAGATTTGTTTATAAAGCGAACTAAGTTTTAATTACTGTTTGTAAATTTTTAGTGTATGCCTCCTACAGTTCAAGAAATAAACACATATTCGTGAATAACACGTCTCTAACGGAACACCCTCTAAATTTAAATATTTGTTGCTATAGCGGCCATAGATATACTGTGAAAATTTCAAGAGGCTACCTATTATGGTTTAAAAGTTAGGTTTATCACATGCAAATAACAACACCCTTTAATTTTTAAGGTTTATTTTTTTAAACATGTTTATAAAGCGAACTAAGTTGTAATTACAGTTTGTAAATTTTTAGTGTATGCCTCCTACAGTTTAAGAAATAAATACATAATCGCGAATAACACCTCTCTATCGGAACACCCTATAAGTTTTAATTTTTGTTGCTATAGCGGCCACCGCTATACACCTTCTGTGAAAATTTCAAGAGTCTACCTATTATGGTTCAAAACTTATGTCTTATACATGCAAATCACACCACTATTGGAACACCCTTTAATTTTTAGTTTTATTTTTTTATACTTGTTTATATAGTGAACTAAGTCTAAATTACTGTTTTTAAATTTCAAGTGTATAGAACTGTAGGAGGGCTACAGTTCTAGAAATAAACACATTTTCGTGAATAGCTCCTCTCTATTGGAACACCCTATAAGTTTTAGTATTTGTTGTTATAGCGGCAACAACTATACATCATCTGTGAAAATTTCAAGATTCTACCTAATACGGTTCCAGAGATAAAAGGCGCTGACCGACGGACAGACGGACAGACATTGTAGCGAAAACAATAGGGTTTCGTTTTTACACTTTGTGTACGGAACCCTAAAAACAAGAATACAATCATTTCAATTACAATTCGACAGTAATCCAGTAATAAATAACATCTAACTGGAGCAGTGAAAGTTGACTGTGCTGAAAATGCAAAAAGTTACGTAATTATTAAACTGCCCTCGTAACTTATTTTGAAACCACATCGCACCTGTATAGAAGTTTTGAAAGTTCTTCATTAAGTCAAAATATTGCTTTGCTATGACTTTCTATCTATCTTGTTCACCGGCTGTAATTGTATATAAATGTTTATTTTTTTAATATTTTGGATTTGCCCCACTGTAGCCTAGCGAGTAACAATTTAACACAAGCAATTTGTTTATTCTGCAGTACGTATAAAAACGAAATTTTTATAGCAAAATATATATTTAATAATATTGAGCATCAAGGACCAGGCAGTCTAATTATCATGTAACTACTGTTATGCAATTCTCTAGCCAGCCTGTGTTAGCATCTGTTGCAACAAGTAAATAATTTTATTCATTCTTAATGTTGCATTTATTGTGGTGAATTATTTAAAATGTTTTCATTATTATTATTACATGATAAGTGCTACAGAACAGTGACTGGTCCTTAGAAATTAAAACATAATTAAATCTAGAATATTGTTTTCATTATATTAATGTTATTACTGTGATTTTTGTTATACAACCACATGCCATTGTACGAGTAATTACGTAATTAAAAAACCACAATAGATGGTAAAATCCTCTTTGTGTGAATTTTAGTACGGCAAAGTATTAAAGTCAAAAGTTTTATGGTCTTCTAATGGCTGGATGACAATAGGGAATGAGAGAATGTAAAAGGCTTCATTTTAATGTTTGGTTTATTAAGTTGCTTTAAAATAAAAAGAAATCTTTATGAGTTCGCTTCCAGGCAGGTTAATAAGAATATATTTTTTTCTTTCTTTTGTGTCAAGATAACAGCAGACATTTTAACTTGATGCTCAAAAATATTAAACAAATCGTTTAAAACGTTAATAACGTTTTGCGTTTGCTTAAAAAATAAGTGCTTCCAGCCAGGGCAATAAAAATAAATCTTTTTCTTTTGTGTCAAGTAAGTAAAAAACTCATTAACTTGCTCAATAAATTAAATAAATAAATTAATCGGTGTAAATGCTATTGCAGGAAGTGAATTTGTATGCTCATGTTGTCACCCAACGATACTGATTCTGATGTTATATTCACATATCACATCAGAATCGGTTAAACTCACATTTACCTAAAATGAAGCATCCGCCGCGAGTGTTGTTCATGTAACTTTGTGCGAAAATTTTCGAAACTGGGTTTGCGTGGAGAACACTCAATGTGGCTGCTATGGCCGGAGGTATATAACTGAATCTAAGAACGTCCATAAGAGTTTTTCACAAAGATTTCGAATTGTTCGTTTACAACGTAAACGATTATTCACTTCGTTAAGGCTTCTTAGATTGGGTCTTACAGACGCTTCAATCAAACATTGTATTTGGATGGAAAATCGTATTTCCTGATGAATCTATTTTCATTTCAACGGCTATGTCCACAAAAAAAATTATCGCATCTGGCTATCGATCAAGGTATAAATAAGAAAACATCATAGAACGCACAAAGGGGCCATTACCCTTATTAAACTTAGGGGGTGCCTCGCTATTGTAGTTCTGCAGATCCCCACGGGAGGTACTAATCGACATTGCTGTACTTTGCTTTGACGCGGTGCTCTTGGGGTAAATAGGGGCACCAGACGCTAGGGTTCATGAAACCTAAATCTGGATAAAAAAGGTCTGTTGATTTATATCGCGGGTTCTCATCGAGGCCCTACCAGTGCCCAAAGGACTAG
The DNA here is from genome assembly GCA_949628195.1 of Phasia obesa. Taxonomy (NCBI): domain Eukaryota; kingdom Metazoa; phylum Arthropoda; class Insecta; order Diptera; family Tachinidae; genus Phasia; species Phasia obesa. Next base: position 36,098,105 of record OX451217.1, read on the forward strand.
TATCACGGAAATAAGTAGCCCCACAGAGATCCTCTCGTCTGTGTGACCAGTTATTGGTGAGGTCCTTTTCGGGGGTACTATGAATTAAGATCGATGTATGCAGAGATGGTGCCGTGTGGATCAAAGTGTGCTGTTGTATTTTCAACAGAAGCAAGAGGTTAGGACATGGGTCCATGGTTTGTCATGTTCTAAAAATTGCTATTCACTGTGACTGTGGGATACATCTATTTCGCTTAACGTGCCTTCTACACACGGCACGTTATCGTAGGGTGTGCCGTACTACACAGTGGGGGCGCTAGTCTACGATTTTATTTCACTCAGTTGTAAGACCACCGTCGACGGCGTTAATCTTGAGCCGATGTTAATCTTGATCACATCTGTAGTTATGCAGATATATGCAAATTATGAAATTTTTTGTATGGGGAGTATCCATTTCCCCCCTCATATAAATCTAAAATTTTGTTTACGTATGCAGTTTGTTCTAAGAGTTACCCTTATTTAATTTAGAATGCCCAGCTATTGTAGTTCTGTAGATAAAGAAATATTATTAAGTTTTTGTGTGGGGGGTACCCGTCTCCATTCACGTATACCACCAAGATTTCGTTAAAGCATGCAGTTCATACTAAGAGCTACCCACAAAAAAAAAAGCTTTTGGCCCCTCTCTGGAACGTTTTGAACTTTTTATGATTAGGATAGTTTACAGTGCTTGACATCAGTTGTTTGTTATACTAAGATTTGACATAGTCAAATGTGCACTGGTCGAACGAAACGCCATTTGGCTTGTGAGCTTCAGCGTAACAAAACCACTTAATAGCTTTTGGAAGCTAGGCCCAGCCTTGGATCGTTTCCTGTTGCCAATTTTGTAGTTTAAATCTTTAAAACACCTTTTTGATAAAAAATAAAACAAAACGACTTAATAAAATGTAAGTAAAACCTCTAAAATAGTAATAAATAAGGCAACAGCACCTAGGAGCTTTTGGTGGGAGAGCTAAGCTTTCACGCTCAGTAAAACTCAACGAAACCTAACAGACTTTATATAAAAGTACAAGCGATAACAAAAAAACTTTTAGTTGTGGTTGTAAATACAACGCAACTAGAACTAAAATGTTTGCAAGATTAAACCAAAAATGCAGAGAAAAAATAAAAGCAAACATCTTTATTACGAAAAAGCCAGAGTAAAATGAGTTTGTTCATAAAATTTTAAAGTAGTGTGCACTGGGGGGGTGCCTGACTACCTGACTACTACATGCCTTAAAGTACTACTAAAGAATGTACATAAATATAAGTGGAAGAAAAGTACATCAAATTCAAATACTATTTGACAGAATAATTTCATCTTCATACACGTTTAAATGCGTTTAAGTGTACCAACTGTTGCGTGAGTTTGAGTGCTTTCAAGGGAAATATTAAATGTGAATAATTTACGTATGAAAACCCTCACTCACACTTGCAGAGAAGCAAACGGAAACGACAACAAACACTTGTGGATTTTATTTTAACACCAAACAAGTGAATTTTTATTTGTTTTTATGACTTGTGTTTTTGGTTAATGAAATTATTCATGTTGTGGTTATTTGTTTGAATAAAATAATACAACTGCAGTGAAGAAGCTCATCAGAATGCCTGAAGTATTCCTATATTGAAAAAAGGCGCAATGTTTTAATTAAATTATCACCGATATCAGCCTCTATACACATAAAAGAAAAAGAGGATTTTAAAATAATTGTTTAACTTTCATGTTGCAAGTATATATATTTGTTTAAATTTTAAAACATTAATTTTTAACTGACTTTAAAAAAGGAAAGAGGTTATCAATTCCTTTGTATGTTGCTGTTTATACCCTTCACCATAGGTGAATTACTTACTAAAATATTCATTTCCGACCCCATAGAAGAGATACAGTAAATTTGAGCCCACCAATCTGCCAGACATAGATAGTTTTGAAAATTTCGCTAGTGCAATTCAGCAACATCAGACCATTCCATTTTAAATTGTGGACAAAAAAACCCCTGTGAGGGGCGATTTTTGTTTGGTTTTAGCTTAGCTGGGTTTTTTTGCTTTTATTTATATTAAAGCAATACACAGAGAAAGCAATACATATAGAGGTAGCCACAGGATGCCCAACTGGGGACCAGGAGCAGTCAATAGGCAAGTTGGGGCGGTCAATATGACCCCCAATGTCCCTTAGTCTGACCATTCTAAAGCAATATAGATTGCATGAAGGTAAAGGATAAAGTTTTTAGAAATATTTTCAATAAAGTTTATACAAAAAATTTTTTAAAAATTTTACAAAAAATTTTCGAAAAAAATTTTTGATAATTTAAAAAAAAAATTTTGGATAAAATTTTTACAAAAAAATTTTCGAAAAATTTTTACAAAAAGTTTTCGACAAAATTTTTACAAAAAATTTCGATAAAATTTTGTTAAAAAATTTTCGATAAAACTTTCCAAAAAATATTCTATAAAACTACAAAAAATTTTCTATAAATTTTATGCAAAAAATTTTCTATAAAATTCTACAAAAAATTTTTGATAATTTTTTTACAAAAAACTTTGGATAAAATTTTTACAAAAAAATTTTCGATAAAATTTTTACAAAAAGTTTTCGACAAAATTTTTACAAGAAACTTTAGATAAAATTTTTACAAACAATTTTAGATAAAATTTTTACAAACAATTTTAGATAAAATTTTTACAAAAAATTTTGGATAAAATTTTTATAAAAAATTTTGGAAAAAATTTTTATAAAAAATGTTCGATAAAATTTTTACAAAAAATTTTGGATAAAATTTTTATAAAAAATTTTGGATACAATTTTTATAAAAAATTTTGGATAAAATTTTTATAAAAAATTTTGGATAAAATTTTTATAAAAAATTTTGGATAAAATTTTTATAAAAAATTTTGGATAAAATTTTTATAAAAAATTTTGGATAAAATTTTTATAAAAAATTTTGGATAAAATTTTTATAAAAAATTTTGGATAAAATTTTTATAAAAACTTTTGGATAAAATTTTTATAAAAAATTTTGGATAAAATTTTTATAAAAAATTTTGGATACAATTTTTATAAAAAATTTTGGATAAAATTTTTATAAAAAATTTTGGATAAAATTTTTATAAAAAATTTTGGATAAAATTTTTATAAAAAATTTTGGATAAAATTTTTATAAAAAAATTTTGGATAAAATTTTTATAAAAAATAAATGAAATGTTTACAAAAAATGTTCGCTAAAATTTAAAAATTCGGCATGGCCGAATATAGCACTCTTACTTGTGTTTAGTGTTTGTGCTCACAGAACTCGAGATATTTCTGAACCAATTTTGAAATGTTTTCTTTATTAGAAAGGATATGCTAAAGGGTGTGCCAATAGGAGATGTAAGACAATTAAAGTTAAAGTAACCAAATGTTGTTCAGAATTAATTGAAATTAAATATTCTTCCTAGATTTTTTTATATTATTTATTTCATTGTATTTTTGTCTTTAAATATATCAGCTAAATTATTTATAATAATAAGATTGTTATTATTGTGTTACGTTTTTATTATGTGAAGGTAATTTTTTTAATTAAATATTTTTTGGTCAATAAATACTTTGTGGAGTAATAATTGACTAATTACTTAATGACTGCGTAAACTTTTCCATTACATTTAATTCTAATTGAATTTTTTCAATTACGATTACAATAGTAATTGGATATTTTAATTGCAAAATTCCAATTACAATTACGTATAATTTCGTAATTTTTTATGTAATTAATAACAAGCTGTAATTGACATCCCCCAAGTTTGCTTAAAACGTTTTAGTTAATTCCTTGCACGTCCTTTGATAGCAAAGTTTTTATGTGCTCTTGCATCTCATCTAAAAATAAAATCGATACATACAGTTCACATCAATCAATGTTAACGTGTTGGTTTTTAAGCTTTGAGAAAACTTTTATATCTTTAATTTACGTGTTTTTAGCTTAAAGGTATTTTGGATTTGAATATTTCGAAATCCAAGAGCTATTTATCATTTGCATTTTCTATCATTTTATTCTTCTCTAATTATTTTTCTTTACACGTAATTTGTTTTGTAGTACAACGCTTACAATTTTACACGAGAAGTTGTGTTTTTTCTAAAATGCAAGATAATTAATTAAAGTGAACGCAAGAATTGGTCACGTCTTTCTGATTATCTGAAGCTTTTGTTTGTTGTTAGCCAAAGCATTTTTTCAAAACTTTTGTCTAAACAGTATGTTTTTCAATAATTTACTTTGTACATCTCAAAAATTGTGTTCAACATTTTATTGTTTTTTTTTTTGGATTTTTCTGGCAATGGGACAGTTGAGGTAATTTTTTTTTCATTTTTATTTTTTTTTTATTCTTACTTAGCTTTGTTGTAGTCACTTGACTTTAGCAATTAGTCCTTGATAGGGATTTAAAATTTATTTTTTGCTTGTTTTCAAAAGTTGCACTGATTTTGTGATTGCGTGTTTCTATTTTTAAACATTTTAATAGTTTTGTTTATGTTTTCTTTTCCCCATGTCAATTGTGATATCCACCAGCCAAACAAAAATCCTTTACATAGTTTAAAATGAAGATAACGAAACTATAAATTGCTTGGCACGGCAATGTGGGTACATAACAAAAAAAAAAAAAAAAATACAAAGTTAAGTTTCCTTTTCTTATCTAACAACACTATCAAATACACGATCACTAAACGTAATCAGTTTTCCATGGAATATAAAACATATTTTGTAGCAGTGCCAAAATGTGCAACAAAATAGATTTAAATCTCCAACTTTTTTGGTTTGTTTTTCAAACTTAAGTACTTCGAGTAACATTCAAATACTAAAAAAATAAAATCCGAAATTTGCTTTCTTTTTGCTGGTTTGTTTTTGTATGCTAACGACAGCAATTCGATGCAGTTCTAAACAAAATATTCAAACATACTATAGATACGCCTCCTCTGACACCCTCATAAAATTGCTCAGTCGCCGCAGTTCAATGTCTCGTATTGGCTTGTTGCTTTCACAAATTTTCGACAATCAACGATTCTTATTTTATTTCGTTCTTGCAAAATCCAATGAAAATCTTAATACTCAGTATTATAGTGTGAAACGGGCTTAAAAGTGGCAGTCAGTACTTGCCGTAGTCGTCAGATTTAGGTATTTAAATATTACTGATAATTATTACCAGAGTAAATAAGTTCAATAATGTGGCACTCTTTATTTGTATGATTTAATATATTTTTATTTGTAATTAAATGATAACTATACAAGTTTGCAAGTAGTTGACAATCTGCCGAATAAGTTGGTACAATTGTAACGTTGTCTACTCAACTCCGTATTTCCATTAACAATTTGAAGATAGTATCGATATTGAAAAAAAACTATCGATAGTCAGCTAAAAATAAAGCTATCGATATTATCGATAGTACTATCGTTTTTTTGCAGCTCTACTGTTGAGTTACTGACTCTTCATACATACATACATACATCATATGAAGTCATTCAGCTGAAAAAACCTTATACATATATATTTTCGTAATTTTTGTTTAAATTTTTGGTTTTTGTTTTAAGTGTAATTTATTATTCTTCTTTTTAAGAACTTTAACTACAACAGTGCGTTTACAACCAACATGCTTGTATTGCATATAACTGTAACGTGGCAATAATATGAATTACTCCCACATACATATTCTTCATATTATTTATATTGCATTGTTTATATTGTAAACAACATGGCGTGTAAAAGCCACCATAACTGCCGTGTAAATCGACCTAAATACAAATACATATTAACATCTACATGTCCATTTATAATTCTCACTTTGGTAATATACAAATAAGTATATGTATGTAATAAAGGTTGCCAGTCAACCGGCATGTTGTAATTCTCCCAAGAACAGGAATTTTTGACATCATAAGGACTTGGATATTATACATTGCACTCGTATAATAGAAGAGCCGACTGGTTTATCTGATAAACCAGTTGAGTTTTAACATATGTATATCTGACTTCGGTCAGGTATGATGTGTTCAAGATTTTCGTGGGCTCCTGCCACGGTGGCTTTATCCCACGGTGCTCTTAACACCGAGTGAAATAAAGACGTAGACTAGCGCCCCCATTGTGTAGTATAACAACACTTTACGATTGCCACCAATCGCAATTTGTGTGTATACAGTCACAATGAGTTGCAATTTATACAATATGGCAAGCCTTTCCAAGGCAAGCCTAGATCCATATTATAACCTCTTGCTTAGGGGTTTGGAGACTATCCAAACTCCGTCTGTTGAGAGTGCAACAGCACACTTGATCGACCATGCACCACATCTACTTTAATCGATCTTAAACCAAAACCACCACGTGTACCCCCGAAGGGGACCTCACCAATAACCGGTCACAGAGAGGATAGGCTCTCTGTGGGGCTACCGATTCCCGTGGTACCAGTCCTTTGGGCACTGGTCAGGCCTCGAAGAGGACCCGTGTTAAAACAACAGACCTTTTCTTCCAGATTCAGGCTCTAGGAACCCTAGCGTCTGGTGCCCCTATTTTCCCCGAGTGGACCGCGTCAAAGCATTTGCCATTACTGCAGTGACATTTGGAACCCCCGGGGGTACTTCGGTCAGGTATAATAAATTAACACTGTTCTCATAGCGACTTCGGTCGACTGTTCCCACAGCGGTTTTCGGACTGACTGTTCCCAGAGCGGCTTCCGCTGAGTCTTTCCTCAGCGACTTCGGTTGACTGTTCCCAGAGCGTTCATCGGACTGACTATTCCCACAGCAGCTTTGGCTGACTGCTCCCTAGTGTAAGCAAAGTATGTAGTATTGTAGAAATCTAACTATAAGAACTTTTGTACGTATTTACAACCTAGATTAAGTAACATGAACTAACATCATGCATAATAACCTGCTAACTAGTTGTATCCCGAATCTGCGTATCGAACCAGTAACCCGAACTAGTATCATTCGAACTTGCTGGCTGGTTGTATCCTGAACTTCGTAACGTACCAGTAACCCGAACTAGTATCATCCGAACCTGCGAACTAGTTGTCTCCCGAACCTACGTATCCATCCAGTACACCCAAACCAGCTATTTGACTAATCAGTCGGGCTGGCGTGCGTCGCACAGAGGTGTATTTCACCCAAAAAGCTGGCCAAAAAGGCAAAACTGAATTTTAGGAAATCTAAAGAACTAAGTACGCAGCTCGACAGACAACAATATTTTACATTATATTGTAAATTTTGAAGACTTTTAGTTGCGATTTGTAGCTCTGAGACCCTGCTAAAGTCAAGAAAGTGAAGAAAATTATATGAGATTTAAATGTTTTTTTCGGTTTCTGGAGGTTTATATGATATTTTTTTGCGGCTAAACGAATAAAGGTTTACCAAAGATTATTTTTTTTCACTAAAAGGTTTGATCAAAAGGTATTTAAAAAAAAATGTAAAATATGTTGAATATTCATGTTGAAACAATTCGGTCAAAAACTAAAAGAAAACAAATTATACACTTTTTTTTTTGCAAAAAAAGGAAAAGAAGAGATTTTTAAAAGTGAGATTAGCATGTCTACGAATTATGGTTGTTACCACAATAAAATTTGGAATCTCTAATTTTAGAAACAAAAAAACAAAAGGGTGCGCAAGTTTGCGCCATTATTTTTGACGATTTTTTTAAATTTTCACATTTCTTCTATTTTTGCTCATCGGGCTCTCTTTCTTATACATTTATATCGTCATAAACTTTTATATATTTTGAATTATTGATTTAAACTCTTATTCACATCACTTGTAACACTTCACAATATTAATACCTGCCTATATGTAATTATAAATTGCAAAAATTCTTAATTATCCATAATAGTTTTTTAATTAGACTGTAAATCATATGTATGTATGTACATACAGTCTGTCAAGAATGAGTTTAAACCTTTAAAATCAACATTTGTTAATTGAGTTTTGCGATTTATACCATATTTTATTCCTTAGGAATGTGGCTTTTAGAAAAATCTTTAAAATTTTAATATTTTGGTTATTAAATTTTTTTATTGCATTTTGAAAACAAAAAATTTGACGCATTTTGCATGTAAATTTTTTTCGCCATTAAATTTTTAATAACTCCAAAATAGTAATAAATATAAAATAAATGTGTATGGTTAGTATAAGCAGAATTTTCCGGTGCATCTTCTGATCCTCCTGCTATTAAAATCGGAGAACACGTTTTCAAGTTATGGCAAAATATATAAGGTAACCCAACGATTTAGGGGGTGAAGTATACCACGCCTTAAAAAGAAGAACCTTACGTACTAGAGAAAAACGGAAAACAGATTTGAATTAAGGACATCAAAATCCATATAGTCCACATACTTTTATTTCTAGGGTAGAGAAACATTTTTTTGTTGCGCAGTGTATTTCTGTTGCGTAGTGTAATTTTTTTAAAATCTGCCACTAGACTTTTTAAATCATACTACACCTAAAACTATCAAAAAACTAAAACTTTTAATTAAAAAAACACGTTTAATAATTTTGGCCAGCTTTTCAGGCTTTTTTCAAATTCTCTTTGTATTCTTAAGGTTTGTGGATCTGTAGAGACTAAGCTAACTCAGCCTACGACAAAACCACGTTACACAACCTACAACAGTGAATTGACTTATCATATCAAAGAACTTAGACACTAAAAAGTTCCCATCCTGTGTATTACAATATGCAATTGCCATATATCAATTTGTGCAATATGTATATTTGTGGATATTATAATAAGGGCTTCTTTAAACAATAAACTTTATAATATGGTAACCGGTATTTAACAAGCTAATTTAAGTTAATTTAATAGAAAATTAAATTAACCTTTAAATATTAATAAATTATAATGTCAAGTTTCTTTTGAAAAAAAAAAAAAAAATTGTATAGAAATATTGAGAAACATTGAAAAATTATCTTATCATCTTTTAAGTGTAATAAAATACATAATAATATTTTTTTAAAATTTTCTTTTACTTAAAAGCCGACGGTTGCTGTGTTTAATAAGAACTTGGAGTTAAAATTTGCTAGATTTAGTGAATTTAAAACAATTATTTATAGTCATTAGCATTTTCTTGGTAAATATTGTTTTTTTCTAAGTCGGTTCTTCATCGTCTTTTTGTTATTAAGAAAAAAGCCTGTAATAATTACATGCAAATGGAAATTAATGAAAAGATAATAAACAACAACAAAAAAACCTTAAATTCATGAGCTTATTTAATGGCCTTTCTTTACTTTCTTTTTATTTTTGTTTAAATTTCTTTAGGTTGTGACGATGAATGTCCACCACACAGTATTACGTTTTATAATTTTATTATTGTTACTTTTGTTTTCAAAATAATTTGTATTTTGAATTTGTATTACCTCTACATTAAGTGGTCTTCTAATTTAAATTATTATTATAATCTGTGTTTTTTATAGAGGTATAGAACTTTAATTTGCAATATAATTTTTGCAAAAAAAACCGACTTCAAAACAGATAGAAGGGCACCAATTCTAAATTAAAAATATAAGAAGTAATCTGTAAGAATTAGATTTAAACCAAATAAAAGATTCGCCAAAATTAGGGGGAAAAAATTAAGACTATTGAATGTCAAGCCTCTCCCTATTACTGTTCAAAAGTTAAGCTATTTTCACCAGTATCCGTCTTGTATGGGGACACCATTGAAGCCTCTGTCTATAACGGTTTCAAAGATAGGGGCACACAGATCTAATAACATCACCTATTCGGACACCCTTTAATTTACAATGTTAAATTAAAGACCTGTTGTTGTAGAGGACTTGTCCACAAAGATTCTTTGTAAATTTCAACTATTTGTCTATAACGGTTATAAAGTTTAACCATATATATCAAATTACATGAACTATTGGGACACCCTTTACATTATAATTCCAAATATTTATACTTGTTATCATACCAGAGAAAGTAGTGGATATTCTGCCTAATTTTCAAGTGTTTGTGTTTAACGGTTCAAAAGATAGGGTCATATAGATCAAATTACGTAATTTATGGGGACACCCTCTAATTTCTAACTTCAAATTGTATACTTGCTGTAGTGGACTTTGCAATACAGGTTCCTTGTAAATTTCAGCTGTCTTCTCTAACAGTTCAAAAGCCACATACATAGAATTACATTAACTATTGGGACACCCTTTTAGTTAAAAATTCAAAATTTTATACTTTTTGTTATAGCTGACTTAGCACTACAGGTTCTTTGTAAATTTCAGCGGTCTGTGAACAACTATTCAAAAGTTTGGCCATATAAATCAAATTAAATGAACTATTGGAGCACCCTTTAATTTAAAATTTTGAATATTTATACATTTTATTATAACGGTCATAGTAATCGACATTCTGTCAAATTTTCAAGGTTTTGTCTATAACGGTTCAAAAGATAGACCCAAATAGGTCAAATTATGTCACCTATGGGGACACCCTTTGAATTTTAAATTTATTTTTTTATTAATTTCTGCTGTTGGGAGCTATAGCGGCACGCAATTTTTTAAAATTTTAATTTGCTGCCATTTACGATTCTTAATACACGTAAAAAACATGTATGTTGTATGGGGACACCCTTTAATTTTTAATATAATGAACTGTTTTTAAAATGGGACCAACCTGAAAGTATAACCTTTCAAATAAAGAAAAAAATTTTAATATCGGTTCAGAAATGGCTGAGTTCTGCGGTTACATACATAAAAAAAAGCAACATTCAGACGAATAGATAACCTCCTTCTTTTTTGAAGTCGGTTAAAAACAACGATGGATTATTCGATTGACATGAATTTTATTTATCCGAAAGATAATCTTGTGGCATTACATCTTAAATATGATTTCTGGCATATGACCGCCACGGCTGATGCGGATGTAGTCCAATCTGGACGTCTAATTTTCGATGGCTTTTTCCAACATTAGTGGCCGTATATCGGCAATAATACGGCGAATGTTTTCTTCTAAATGGTCAAGCGTTTGTGGCTTATCCGCATAGACCAATGACTTTACATAGCCCCACAGAAAGTAGTCTAGCGGTGTTAAATCACAAGATCTTGGAGGCCAATTCACAGGTCCAAAACGTGAAATTAGGCGGTCACCAAACGTTGTGAAAACCTATTGGGACATGAGCTGTGTGACATGTTGCGCCGTCTTGTTGAAACCACATCTCCTGGACATCATGGTTTTTCAATTCAGGAATAAAAAAGTTAGTAATCATGGCTCTATACCGATCACCATTGACTGTAACGTTCTGGCCACCATCGTTTTTGAAAAAGTACGGACCAATGATTCCACCAGACCATAAAGCGCACCAAACAGTCAGTTTTTCTGGATGTAACGGTGTTTCGACATACACTTGAGGATTACCTTCACTCCAAATGCGCCAGTTTTGTTTGTTGACGTATCCATTCAACCAGAAGTGCGCTTCATCGCTAAACAAAAGTCGCTTATGAAAATCGGGAAGAACGGTAATCTCGTTTTGGGCCCATTTGCAAGCGTTGTTCAGGCGTTAGTCTATTTATGATGAATTGCCAAACCAAACTGAGAATAAATCACTTGACAGCTGTTAAATCGGTCGCCATCTTGAAAAGTAATGCCAACTTAAAGTTCTATACCTCTATAAAAAACACCCTTTATTTTATATCAAGAACTGTGGGAATGTAAATATTATATACAAAAACTAGTAGCCGCATGAAAAGTTGCTAATAGCCACACAAAGAAGGGCTAATAGTCCCATAACAATGTACAGGTAGCCGCCTGATAGCAAAAACAATAAAAAGGCAATAGAACAACAAACAACAAGTTTGGTATTTTAGTTTATGAAAATAATTAGGCGTGGATGTTGATATAAAGAAAAAAGGAGAACAACTCAATTATAATAAGAAATACCTACGGAAAATGTTTCAATTTATATTTTTATTTTTTCCACAAAAATCATTCTCAAAAATATTATCTAACGCGCCACCGTCTGTAGTTATTAGCTGCCCAAGTAGCAAAAATTGTCAACAATTTGTGTTGGCGCGTTGTTCAGAGTGAAAATTGGATTTTGTTTGCATTTATAAATCATGCACTTTGACTTATTTGCGTTGATTCGTAAGCCATATTTTGCAGCCGTTGAAATTAAAAAATCTATTGTCCTTCGCATGTCATCCCTCTTCGAAGCCAGCAGTACTGGGTCGTTCTCATATAGTCACGGTCCGATAGTTGACCGTTTATTGCACCAGACACGGATGACAATATGTCGTCGAGAACTGTGTTAAAAAGTATAGGAGATAGCAAGCAACTTTGCTTGACGTCGTTTATTTTTTCAAGAGATTCGCTAATTTTCCTGCCATGTGAAACATGAATTTTGGAGTCCTTATATTGCTCCTTTATAAGAGCGACTATTTTCTCTGGTATTCCTTGGTCAGCAAGAGCATGACCTATTTTGCATTGATTGATGACATTGAAGGATTTTTCAAAAGCGATACAAGCAAAGTAAAGTGTTGAGTTGTATTTATTCCATTGCTGTATTATTAATCGAATACGGTTTTCTTGGTCAACGCAGGAACGATTATGGCGCAATCCTTCTTGTTCCTTTCCTAATTGTTCATCCAAAGTAGTAAGGATCCGATTTAATATGATATTATTGAAAATTTTAGATGCGACAGGTGTAAGGACAATAAATTTCCATTTCGGATTGTTGATTTTAATAATGAGGAATGACATGCATATTTTCGTTAATAATAGGTGTAGATGCAGTAGTTCTGGGATCCAGTTTGAAAAGGTTGCCATGTAAATTATCACTACCTGGAGGTTTGTTGGTTTTAAGTTGATTTATATGTGCCAATTCTTCATGTATCCACTGTCCACAATATGGAAAATTTTGCGTAAGACTCTTGGTTTTCATGCTCAAGACATTCACGATCATCGTTCGCACCCTACATTTGTGGAACGGACCTATTGAAACATAATTCTATTTAAAAATTTTGTTCAGTAATGAGGCACACTATGTATTGTTTATATAATTTTTTAATAATATACTCATTGTTACATTTAGTCTTTGTCATAACACCTTTATGTCCAGAAAAACTACCAGAAAAATTTCCTCTTTGACGTGCCGGTGGAATCAATCATTGGTCCATTGAGCGGTATATAGCTATGCTTACTAACTTTTTCATACTTCAGCGCGCAATACAACAATTTACTAAGACAAACACTTGGCGAACGAATAATTTTAGGAAATGGACCTTCTAACTGGCCACCTCGTTCATGTGAATTAACACCATTCCATTATTTTCTTTGGGGATATCTAAAGCCGCAGTCTATGCAGAGAGAAATGATGGAGCACTTGGAAATGAATGTTTGACACGGTATTTCCCAAAAGATGTGTGAAATTTTGACTTCCAGGTTAGGCCATGCTAGTTGCGGTACCCACACGATCGAAATTATATTTAAACATTAATTCCATAATATTGTCTAATTAATAAAGCTAAGTGGATGAATATTGAAAACATTTTTTTCTGTTTCAATTCAATGTAAAGCTCTCCGCCTCTACAGTCCCCATTCATTCATTCATTTATTCTTCAAGAAAACACAAAATGTTAGCTAAGAAACACATTATTTAAATACGTTTGTACATTTGTAAAAGCTTTTTGTTGTTGTTTCTAAACAACAGTATGCTAATCAAACATCCTTTTCAACAAATATTTTTCGAGTGTCATTGTCCCTGAACTTGTTTGTACTCTTCTATAAAATTTATTTGTAATCCACTTTTGTTGTTTTTGTAAAGGCAAAAAATCTTTCAACCTTTAAATCGATAAAGTAAAATAAATCAATAGATGTGAATGAAACCCAAAGATATAGTTCATATCCATATAATTAATTTTTGTTGCTGTAAATAATATAGTAATACGCATAGAAGGAATTTGTAAATCTTTGATATTATTTCCTGTGTTAAGCAAAATGCTACAATTTGTGTGTGACGATAAACTATTCAATCCAATAAGATCTCAGACAAATGAAGAAAGTTGTTTCCTGTTTGTGAAAAAAATAAAAGAGCCAAGCACTAATATAAACTTTTTAGTAATGTTTGATCTTGACCATCAGAAATACAAAAAAAACACACAAACAATAAAATTAAATATTATCCCTGATACATTTGAAAATTAAATTTTTCTTACGACCTTACACGCAAAGAAAAAACATGGTTGAGGTAACCATAATCTAAGAGCTACATGTTATGGTTGAATTATATGGTTATATATAAAAATAATATTGTTGTCGTTGGAACATATTATTGTCTACATAAAAAAAACATTGTAAAATACAACCATAGTTATGTTTGTAATATAAACATACTATAATATAATTTGAAACATGTAAATGGTTATATGTAACAACGTATGAATATATTTATAAATAACAAAAAACAAATACACAAATATTTCCATTTAGACTTACATACATATTTTGATATTTTCTGTCAAACTTAACATACTATGTTTAATAATAATATATTATGGTTATAATTTTTAAATATTAAAAATAATTTGGTTGTGGTTTGAATTTTAATATGTTTTAAATCAACCATGTTGCTTTTTTGGTGCGTATAACCATTGAATGACGAACTGTTAACAAAAAACTTGTTTATCGTGACCAAAGTATTGTTTTAAATAACTATAATTTTTTCACAGCAAACATCTATTGTTACAGAGAACATAGTGTGGTTGCCGTGACCATACAATAACCATGTTTTTTCTTTGCGTGTAGAAAGCTAACACAGATATGTACATATTTATGTATCTATTGGCCAAATATGTTTATAATTTCTATGCTTACAATGCATTTTGTACAGATTTCTGTAGTCGTCTTTTGCTCATGGAAGAGAATGGTGGCATAACGTTTTTAGATACTCAAACTTGACAGCACCCTTTATGTTTGTCAGCAGGAGATTTAAAACACTATTTTCAGAATTCTACAATAATTTTAGAATTTTATATAAATTTTAGAATTAGATACATATAAAGCCTATATTCTTGAGCTAGTGCTCAGGAGGAAATTACTCATTAAGCTTAAATTAATTACATAAACCATAACTGAAACATAATAAAATTAAGCCTCGTAAAATTTGGTTTGGATTACTTTCAAAAGCAAAATCGAACTAAATTTTGTAAGGAAGCTGAAGAGCTGGCAGGTACCGCGTGTTTTAATTAACTTTAATTTGGAATTTGTTTAAACAATTTTTTATTTGAATAAAGCTTTAGTGAATGTGGTTGGTATACCGGTACTCTGGCAGACTAGTAGGTAATATCTATCAGTCTGGGGGCTGTGGGTTCGATTCCCACCAAAGACTTTGGAGTCTACAACGAGTAGGAAATTAAATTAGAATATAATTTTTAATTGTATTGCACAGTGGTGTAGAATCAAAATATTTGGAAAATAACTCAGCCGTTTGTAAAAGGCTAGGGCGATTGATCCGAATGGCATGAGCTTAGCAGAGGAGTATCGCAGCTTATGTTTTAATGCGGGGCCCCATCCACTTGCTAAGGGTGGCACTATGTGGTCTCAAAGGTGGGTACCTTCCAACTGCATTTTTTTTTGGAGCTTGGAATTTCTTCGATTTTTGTTTGATTAAAAAAATTGCATGATCTTAAAGTTCTCGTTAATACCTATAAAATTATGGTTTAATCTGTAAATTGTTTTAAAATGAGCGAGTTATAACTCATAAGCGTTTTAAAATAAACAATTTTTCAAAACTTTTTGGTCAATCGGCCAAGCCCGTTACAAATCGCTGAGTTATTTCCAAAAATATTTTGATTCTGCACCACTGTGCATTGATAGAATGAAATTTAATCTACATGTGAGATTTCAATTATCGAAACGCAAAATTATTGATTAAATACAATATCGTAACATTTGAGTGCATATTATCTAATAGATCTATTTATAGGTATAAGTCTATGGTAAATTTTACCATATAGTGGACTGTATATAATAAAGCAGTAACTCATTTCCTGTTTGTATGTCTGCCTGTCGGTCTGCCTGTCTTTCTGTCTGTGTTCGCATCACGTAAAAAGTACTAGATGTATTTTATTAAAATTTTGTGAGGAGGTACCTTAGTATTCTGATTCTAATATAGGATACTTTTTTTTTACTAAAAAAGTATATTTATTTATATTTATGCAAGAGAAAATGGAGAAAAAGCAGTGAAAGTACGAAATATTTTTACCAATTTAAAGTTTCTGCATACTTTAAGGCATCTTTTATTTTTGAAAGCGGGATATTTTAAACACGGTTGCCCAACAGATGGTGCTGCTTTAAAAAAATTACAAAATATGAATTAAAAGCAGGATATTTTAAATATGGTTGCGCAACAGATGACGCTGTTTTAAAATATTGACAAAATGACTTTACTTACTGCCAAATAGACAATTGAAAAAAATTGTATTTAATTTGTATTTTTTACTTCGTAGAAGTATATTATTATTAAAATATTTTTAACACCTTTTACAGAGCTTTACAAAAATGTTTAGAATTTTACATAAATTTTAATATTTTATCCAGGGATGGGTACCTTTAAATCAAGTAAATACGTAAGAGTCTTAAAATTTGGTGTGAATTACTTCCAAAGCAAAATCGAACAAAATAATGTCAGGACGTACACAAAGTGTGTGGCCACAGCTAGACCTATTATAATATTAAATATTAGATATAAAATCTGTGGCAAAAAGGAAAAAGTGCTTAAGTCTGAATTTTAAGTTTTGTAGGAGAGCAATTTTAAAATTAAAAATTAATTTTTTTTTTAAATAGTTGATCTTTAAACTTTACACATGGGAGTCAAACGTATGTTTTGGAAATCATTTCAGATCTACCAAAAGTACGCAGGCGTTGCAATTAATAAGTTGTAAAAAAAGAGATTTTTTGATATGGAAAAATAGCTTGTAGTTTCTTAAGCTTTTTTTTCCCAATGTGGTTAGACATTGAAAAAAGATAAGCAGAAAGAAATTTCGCTATAACTTCTTAAAAAATGGTACAAAATAATTGAAACTTTGCATATGGACTTCCGTACTTTAGAGTACGGAGATTCCAAAGGTGCCACTAACTTAAATTTTGCTTAAGTCGACTTAAGCACTTATTCTTTAATGCCACAGAAATGTTAATAAGTTGAATCCTGTTCGAAGAAATAATTATATTTTCGCTCTTATGCCCAAAAACTATACAACTCTTCTTTTCCATATACCAATGGCACATACTGGATTTCAGTTTGATATGTCAGCCTCTAGACCATTCACGAAAATAGTGGCATACACAACCCCCACAGACATCATCACGAAAATAGTAAAAATATATTCAGGAGATCTTAAAACGTAATATTCCGTAGAAATCCCGACATCAATTTTTTTCACAATTACTATGTTTTACTACATGTGGTAAAGTAAAAAAGCAATGATAAAAATAACTTCAAGATTTTCACTTATTTTTCATTCCTTGTTTGTCATTCTATCATAAAAATCATAAATTTGCATTATAACGTAATTAATATTTAAAGTTTTTATTGGTAACTTTAGCCTCCATATATCTACGCTCTCAGAACATTGTTTTAATACATTCGTCGGTCACGTGTTATGGCAAACCAAAAGAACTTTATATTATACGCGGTAGAATTAAAATCAAATTTAAAAATATTCCTGAAAATATTACTTTACTACTTCCTACTCAACCCATGTACGTGCACGTACTCTTTCGCTAAAACAAACATATAAAATAAAGGTGTTATGCAATTATATTGAAGAAATTCGTACAAGGCAGGCAAGAGTATTAATTGAATGAACGAGAAACAGGAGGCGGTGGTGTCTAACACCCCCTTTTCAATTCGTAACATTTTATAACATTTTTTAAAGTTTTTTATTGTTTTTATTAAACTTTTATTTTCCTTATTGTTATTTGCTGATATTAAAAAAGCTCACATAGAAACGTGCTAAATTTTGTCAAGCATTTTATTTGCATAAAATATTTGTAAATGTTTCTAGTATTTAAGGCTATTTCAGTTTTAAGCAAAAATTAAAAAAAAAAAAATTATGTACTAGACAGAGTATCCATTTAATCGGGTTTTGATTTTATTCGAGCTAACATTTAATCGATTTTACAATTTAAATTTTTTAACGATTAATCGATTAGGGTTTTTAAATTACGCGCATAACTCGAATTAATCGCGTATATTTCAAAAATATCTTTTCAATGAGAAAAGACAACCAATTAAATTGATTAATAATATTTTTTATTAATGACATTTTGAAAATAATTTTTATTTGATATTTTCATTTCTTCCTCCAATACGCAGAAAAAATTATCTGCACTGGAAAATATTATACATTCATTACGGGTGATTTTAATTCAAATCTCTTGATGGAAATGACTCTCCCTGCCAATATGTTACACACTGTGTAATTTTTTAAGTCATGGCAAAATAACCATATACGGACACCACTACGTCATAAAAAACCAAAAAAAAAGACCAAAAAAAAGACCCCTGTCTCCCAGTTTTGCCCAAAATCCTCCAGGTTTTTTTTTATGGGCCCTCAAAGGTGTGGGGCCTCGATGTCATTTTTGCAAAAAAATGATCATTTACTCAAGCTCATATTTCGCAAACCGTTTGGAATTTTGATATACTATCTGAGGCAAAGTTGTAGCTCTTGTCATAAAGAACAAAAATTGTTAACATATAAAATCAAAAAAACATCATCTTCAAGGTCAAAATCGCAAAAAACTTTAAAAAATTAAATTTTGTTTACCTTTTTTCCCCTTTTCACGTCTATAGGTAGCAAACCGTTCAAAATTCAAGGAAACAATCAACTACAAAAATGAACCTAAGATCTCAATAAAGAACTTTCTAGAACATATGAACTTCGTAGGAATGATTCTTAACACCGTTTAGGTAGCGCTTAGGTAGCCGCAAAAGTGAAAAATTTCCCGAAAATTTTTTAACGGTGTTAAGACTCATTCCTAGGAAGTTCATATTTGTAATTGATTGTTTCCTTGAATTTTGAACGGTTTGCTACCTATGGACCTGAACAGGGGAAAAAAATTGAATTTTTTAAAGTTTTTTGCGATTTTGACCTTGAAGATGAAGTTTTTTTGATTTTATATGTTAACAATTTTTGTTCTTTGTGACAAGAGCTACAACTTTGCCTCAGAGAGTATATCAAAATTTCAAACAATTTGCAAAATATGAGCTTGAGTAAATGATAATTTTTTTGCAAAAATGACATCGAGGCCCCACATCTTTGAGGGCCCATAAAAAAAACGGGCAAAACTGGGAGACAGGGGTCTTTTTTTTTTGGTCTTTTATCACGTAGTGGTGTCCGTATATGGTTATTTTTTTCAGTGTTGCACTGTGTTATCGCTTGGTCTCTTGGTCTTACTCCAGTTAACATGATGATTAAAAAAAATATATAAAAAAAATTGTAGATTTTCTAGTATAAAAGTACGACAAGTAGAAATCGTTGAGGATAAAGTCAAATTTTGCTGCAACAATTAAAATAATCCCAGATGTGGATTTAATGCAACTTTTTAAAAACATATGAAATAAAAGTGTAAAGTTTTATCACACTTTCTGATGCAAATTCCCAACAGCATGTTTACACTATTAAATTCCCAACAGCATGTTTACACTATTGTATTGGAATACACTAATGCAACTACTATAGAAACTAAATGGTAAAACTTATGATACAACAAATAAAAATAAATACGAATTGCCTCAAAGTTTTCGTATTAGAAAACTTTGTTAGTTGAATTTTGTCCTAAACCAAGTTAGTTTATGAAAGGTAAAATTTAAACAAAATTTAAAACAAAACCAATTTGCAAATTGTCCTTAAATAAATTCGTACCACAAAAAGGAAATTTGGTTATGCAGAAATCTAGACAAACAAAAATAAAAAAACTTAACAATTTAAGACTAAAATTAGAAAAAGAAGCAAAACCATGATTGTGTTTATATTAAAGAGAGTAATTCAACGTAACTTTTACACACAACAAATACAACATGTATGTATGTATGTATGTATGTATGTATGTATGTATGTATGTATGTATGTATGTATGTATGTATGTATGTATGTATGTATGTATGTATGTATGTATGTATGTATGTATGTATGTATGTATGTATGTATGTATGTATGTATGTATGTATGTATGTATGTATGTATGTATGTATGTATGTATGTATGTATGTATGTATGTATGTATGTATGTATGTATGTATGTATGTATGTATGTATGTATGTATGTATGTATGTATGTATGTATGTATGTATGTATGTATGTATGTATGTATGTATGTATGTATGTATGTATGTATGTATGTATGTATGTATGTATGTATGTATGTATGTATGTATGTATGTATGTATGTATGTATGTATGTATGTATGTATGTATGTATGTATGTATGTATGTATGTATGTATGTATGTATGTATGTATGTATGTATGTATGTATGTATGTATGTATGTATGTATGTATGTATGTATGTATGTATGTATGTATGTATGTATGTATGTATGTATGTATGTATGTATGTATGTATGTATGTATGTATGTATGTATGTATGTATGTATGTATGTATGTATGTATGTATGTATGTATGTATGTATGTATGTATGTATGTATGTATGTATGTATGTATGTATGTATGTATGTATGTATGTATGTATGTATGTATGTA
Organism: Phasia obesa; assembly: GCA_949628195.1. Lineage (NCBI taxonomy): Eukaryota > Metazoa > Arthropoda > Insecta > Diptera > Tachinidae > Phasia > Phasia obesa. The sequence goes on from OX451217.1 coordinate 36,118,813, forward strand.
TGTATGTATGTATGTATGTATGTATGTATGTATGTATGTATGTATGTATGTATGTATGTATGTATGTATGTATGTATGTATGTATGTATGTATGTATGTATGTATGTATGTATGTATGTATGTATGTATGTATGTATGTATGTATGTATGTATGTATGTATGTATGTATGTATGTATGTCTGTATGTATGTATGTATGTATGTATGTATTTATGTATGTATTTATGTATGTATGTATAGTACTATAGACTGTCGTCCTCATATCTTTGCTACAACTACAACATGTGTATTAGATTTTTATTTTGGCTTGATGGTAAAAATTCATATCTAATGCGCACAAAGTGACAGAATAATTTAAGTTTCAACTCTGTATTACAAAACCTTAATTAAATAATAGAGTAAATTAAATAAAAGAATATAGAACTGATGATTCTAATACAAATATCATTTTGAAAATTAAATAAAAGGAATTAAACGTAATTTCTTCTTCCTTCTTCCACAAGACATGAAAAAACTAACAACTTGTATTTTTAAAATTGTACTGAATATTTTATCTGAATGATTTTTTTTTTAGTTTATACCATGATATAATAATAGAAGGTAATTCCATTCTCTCTTTTTGTCGCCAAATTAACGTTCTGACGTTTGCGGGAATTATTTCAATTTGTGCTACCATATCTCATACTTTGTGAATTCCCATTTTGCGTTTTTTTTTCTTTATTTGAAATTTTGAAAATTAAAAAAAAGAAACAAGCCTTAAGTTTATGTATCTAAATAAACCAACGAAAATTGTTTTCCATAGGGCAGTAATAAACTTTTGTAAAAATTCACATATAAGATTTTTTAATTTCCCTATATCTGACAAAAGTGTCTAAGTTCCCGTTTTCTTATTAAGTACAACTTACCAAAGGCACCCCTGGATTGTTCAGTAAAGAAATTTTTTTTTTTTTAACTTAGATGGGAAGCTAATCTGTCAGGAGTATCAAGAAAAATTGACAATTTCAATATCATAGCAACTTAAAATTAAAAAGTTTGGTTAATTTTATTGTGAATGTGGGGGCTGCATGCAAAATAACTCTATGCAAAATTGCTCAAAAGCAAAAATAAACCCAAGAAATCCGCATGCTAAATTGGGTAATATTTTATATAAAAAGTAATCCCAAAATATTTAAAATTTTTTAAATGGAAAATTATCCAAAACGTTTTAATGAAATCTGGTGATACCATATTTGAGCTGTTTTATATTCACCCTTATTCTACTTAGCGGCGACCGAACATCATATAATATTGATGTCAACATCAATTTGATTATAATTTTGTATTTCCTAATGCTGTTATGTCGACGTCGACTGCTTATTGATTATACTGTTCTGTAGAGAAAATTTCTTTTAAAAAATTTAATGTTTTTGAATGATTTCTAACTAATTTTCAGTCGTTTTTAAAAACCAAGGCGGCGAAATCGCCGTCGATACGAGAAAAATTCAACGTCAAATATTCTTACAAAATACCAAATAAAATTAAAAAGACTTCGATAAATGTTGATGTCTACAAAGGGAATACCAATTTAATTTAGTGAAAGGTCGTCGTATTATGTCGCCAAATGTAATAGGAGTGATTATCAAGAAATTCATCAATAAGAGTGTAAATACAACGGTTTATATCCTAAAAACTAGCTAAGTAGTTACGTTGTCTACCTAAAACTACAGAATTGTTAAGATTTATTACAATTAAAAAAAATATCAATGCACTTACTGTCAATATTCAATTTTTTATATTATTTTGCCAAATTTCCATTTTTTCCAATTTAATTTTATTTCTGTTTTGTGGCGATTTTTCATAAGATCAATTAGCATGCAGCTTAAATAAGATTGTAATATAATTTTTTTTTTTCAATATAAAAGTGTACCTATAAAAGATTAAGGAAATCATAATCTACAACAAGATTTATTCCTCATAAGTTTCATTATTAAACCAAAGTACGTTTTTATTTTATGTTATTTATGTAAATTACACACTTTTTTAAAATAATTCCCAAAATAATTTTATTTCGTTTCTACTTGTGGTAACACTTTTTTTGCTGTTTACATAAAAACGTACTTCAATAATTCCGGCAAACTTCAAACATTTTTGAAATGGAACTACCTTGTATTATTATATCATGGTTTATACATTCATTAACTCTTTTTTATATTCATAAATAAAGTCAATAAGTTTTGTTTAGCAAAGCGAAATAATGTGTTAAGCGGGAATCCCGAGGGATGTTGAAATATGGATCCCGCTTTTCTATTTGCTTACATTAATTTATATATGCTTTTTTTTAAGTTGATGTAAGTAACCCCTTGCAACATTGATTAATCATTTAATTCTAATTATAAGCTCCAGTTCAACAAGAAGGTATTTTTTTTTTTTTTTGGTTTATAATTTATTTTTTTACACAACTTTATATGATTATCATTTACTATTTACCCCCAAAGTAAGCCACACGTGAATGTGAATGTGGTCATTGTTGGAAATAAAATTTGTTAAAATTAAACAAATTTGCATATTATTTTAGTGAATTGATGTTAAAGCTTTTTTACTTTTTGTAAAAAGTTCTTACTATAATGATATTTAAATTACGTTTTTGTCGAAAGTTTTTAAAACATTTTATAATTTTAAAAAGTATTTTTGTTATTTTGATGACATTAATCGTTGCAAAAAGTTTATCATATTTAAATAATAAAATATTTATGACTTAAATGATAGTTTTGTTCATCGATTGATTTTGGTCATGTATTTATTTATTATAGAATATTAACTATTTGGTATGATTATAAATTAATTTCAATTGAAAATATGTGTAATCGATATCTATACATATAATAAAGTAGTAACTCATTTCCGTCTGTCTGTCTGTCTGCTTTTCATTTACGTTCGCATCACGTAAAAAGTACTAGATGGATTTTAACAAAATTTTGTGATGAGGTGCCTAAGTATGCTGATCCCAATATAGGATACTTTTTTTCCTCAAAAAATATCTTATTTCCAATAGAAAGTAGAGAAAAAGCAGTGAAAGTACGCAGTTGAACTAACCGGATATGAATACTTTATTTTTTATAAAGTAAAAAATACCTAAACATAAATATAGCATATCTTAAGGAGGAACTAAGTACTGCTGAGTACAGCACGCCACGTTTAATTTTTGAAAGTTGTATATTTTAAAACACAGATCATTTTAACTACTTCCTACGGCACGGCACCTTTAATTTTGATATTTAAACACAGATGGCGCTAAAAACATATGCCAAATAGCCAATTGAATAAAATTTGTATGTGTTTTCAGTCGCGTACGTGTTGTATAATTCGGTTATTTTGTGATACATACTTAGGTAATTACGGGATTACATTATTTTTGTTATTTATCATTAATTTTTTAAAATTTGGTAAAACTACTACGACTTGAGTATGGCTATGAAATTCTGTTATTGTTAGTTTGTTCTTAGTTTAGTTAAATTTTTCTCTTATAGGTGCTACTCTATATAAATAAGTCTTACAATAGGTGTGGCATACTTTCAAAGCAAAACCGAGCAAAATATTTGCAGAACTTTTAAGAACTTAAGAATATATTATAAATTAATATGAGCTATTGAGCAGTTATCAGATATTCCACAAGATCTCAAATTGTTACGGAGTTCAAGCTGATAGGTCAAGGAATATGTTATGAGAAGTTATCCAAAACACTTATTCCTTAATAAAAATTTATGACGGTTTTCTTTTTAGCGTAGGAATTTACACTTCCTAATGGTGTCTTTAAGTAATAAAATTTTTTAAATGTCCCCAATATTAAAGCGTTTCCTATGATAAATGTTAAGCTTTTATTCCTTATAAAGGCATTTTATTAGGTCACTAATAATAACAGTAATAACTCTGTAGTGCAGAAAAAATTACATGAATAAGATGGATTTACGTGCTTACTAAAAATCTGCTTTTAGTTTTCTTTCTATAACTTTTCTATAATTTTTTAAAAAATCTACCTTAATTAAGAGTTTACTTTAGTGTATATTTCAGACACCCGAAATCCTTTCTATTCATTCTATTTTTTATGGAGAAATTCTTTACAGAATTATTCTGTTCTCTAGAGAAATCTTCCCCTTGTGAAGAACAATTTTAACTAAAATCAAAAATTTTATTTAAGTTATTAAATAAAAAGTTTGAAACATTTGGCCATAAAAAACAAGGCAATTTTTTTAATTCCCCTTAAAATTGATTCTCTTTGATTTAACAAAGAATTAAAAAAAAAAAAATTATTGACCAACCTTGCAAAAGCTTTATATGTGTGAAAGCAGTGGATTTGTATATCTGAGAGAGAAATTCCTCAAACCCAGCAAGGCAAAAATTAAAGAGGGAATATTTGTAGGTCCACAAATACGGCAACTGATAAAGGATATAAGCTTTGAAGAAATACTGAATGATCAGGAAAAACTTGCCTGGAATGTTTTGTGAAAGTTGTCCAAAATTAATTTTCTAGAAAACCATAGATCGGAAAATTACAAAGATTTAATAAATAAACTTATAATGTCATATAAAGCTTTGGGGTGTAATATGTCTTTAAAAATACGTATGCTGGACACTCATCTGGATTTCTTTGCGGCAAATTTGGGTGCTGTTAGTGACGAACAAGGCAAGAAGTTCCATCTGGATATTTCCTTAATGGAGAAGCGTTATCAAGGAAAATTATTATTGGAGACTTAGAAAATCTTTTAGAAGCAAAATATTTACGAAAATTATATGTATTTATTCTACAATAGCTGTGCCCGCCACGTCGTTGGTGTCCTGACAGTATTTTGCTTTGAAAGTATTCCACACCAATTGAAAGACTCTTACTTTTGTAGTGCTTCAGTTATGCTTTATGTATTTACTTTATATAAAGGTACACATCCCTGGAAAAAATTCTAAAATTTATAAAAAATTCTAAAATTCTAAAAATTATTGTAAACCTCTGTAAGTGGTGTTTAAAATATATTAATAACAATGTAATTCCACAAATTAAAAATACAAATTTTAATAACTGCTGCCATCTGTTGCGTAATAGTTTCTCAAATATCCCACTTTCAAAAATAAAAAGGTGTGTGGTGAAAATAAACCATGTTGAAAATATTCCAGTTTTAAACCGAAAGTTTCAGCATCTTTATCCGGAAATTGCGTTGTTCACTGCTTTTTGCCCACTTTCTCTTGGAAATAAGATATTTTCCATCTAGTAGTTTTTACGTGATGCGAACACTAACAATGAAAGACAGACAGACGGAAATGAGTTACTATTTTATTATATGTACATATATTTATTCTATATTAAGCAATAATATCTTTAAATCTAGCTGATGGTTGTACTTTTTTACGAAAGTATATGTTATGATGTCACAAGGAAACCTGACGTGTCAATTTTTTTAATTCACATATCAGTGTTTGGTGGCCTTATTACATTTAAAATTTGATATACATACATGCATTAGTTCTCATGTGACAAAAAAAAGTTAAAATTTTGTTGGCCGTGTTATTAATTTAAGAAACAATAATAACTTTTCTATGAACTATGCATTAAACACATAAATGACAGCTGGCTACCGACACAAGCTTCAAGCAAGGCTACACGATCTCCGCCGTGACTGTAACCAACTTAGGCTAGTTTATATTTTAGTCTGAGATAATTTTATTTTATGCATAGAAGAAAATATTATATAAAGGAGATTGGGAGCAAATAAATTTATTTGTTTTGACATGACGAAAGTATTTTTTTAAAACGATATTTTATTTTTATAAAAGTAAAACTGTGTGCTTAAAGCATTAATCAGCTTAAAAACTCGAAATTTTTTCTGGGTAGTGTATTATTATTCTTAAAGTAGGTGAAATGTCGAAGCAGAACAATTCTTTAATGGGTCCCTTCGACCTCCTTCCGCCCTTAATGATTATAAGCAACCAATTCATAATTACGGTACCCTTACTTTTATTGAGTCACGTGCTACCACCAGGCTTTACTCCTGACTTAGTGATTTCAAACTATCGACTATCACGGAGTCTGTAGAAATTGTTAGCATTTGTCGAAGGCTTAGTTCCCCATGTCATCCATATTTAACAAGTTTCTGCCCGTGGTCCTATGTTAGGTTAGGTTAGGTTAAGCAGGCAGCTTATAGAAGAAGAGAAGAAATTAATCAGAAAAAGAAGTGGAAAAATAGCTCACTTGGGTCCCTTTGTGATACCTGCAGATAAGAGGAGGGATAGAAAGAAAAGATAGAGAACAAAGAGATTAGGGTCATTATAGACTGAGGAAGAAACTTAGAGACAGAAGATAGAAGTAGGTAGACAGACGGTCATAGAAGGGTAAAGTGTTAGCTATGTTAGGTGTGAAGGCTCTATTGGAGGCGACAGTGTTCTAATGCAGGGCAACGACAGAGAAGGTTTTCAACCCTTTCCTCCTCTTCTTCATCCTCGCAACTTCTGCAGTCAAGTCATTATAAGGTATACCCGTTCTGCTTGCATGGGTTCCAAATAAGCAATGACCAGGGACTATGGCTCTTAAGTCGCGTATCTGCATTTTCTGCAGCCGAAATAGCGAGACCGTGGTCCTAAGTCTTATGCTAGCCAGTGCTGGACATTCACATACAATGTGCGCTGCCATCTTAGCGTCTTCCAGGCACAGTATGCAAGCATACTTGAAGTTTCTATGACCTGTTACCAACGTAGTTATTCAGCTTAAGGTACTTCTATTTTATCTAAGCTTCTTACTGGCGTTCCTGCCTAGGGGCTCTTTGAGCACCATTTGAGCCTGTCTTCATCTAGTAGCCTTCCTCCACTTTTTCAGGTTTAGTGAGTTTAGCCATTGTAGGATCTTCACACGCATTACCCCATTACCTTTTGCTACTCTGGTTTCTGGTCCAAAGAAAGGCTGGTGTATGGTTATAGACACGTTTTGAAGAAAAAACTGAAACTAAAAATTATATAAAATTTAGAAATAAGCTTGAAGATTCTATCTGTAATATTTATAAAATAATTAACAAGAACCTCGTCGGACGTTCCATGAAAACTTAACATGAACTTGGTCCAAGCATCAATTAATGCAGTTTTGATGTCCATAATCTTGTCATATCCACGATACTGGATATAGAATTTGGGTGGGGAGAAGAGCATTTGCAAACAATTGTTTTAGGTTTGTTTGTAGAGGAGTTGTCTATTCGGCCGCATTAACTTTTGTACTATGAAAAGTCACCACCAGTTAATTAACAATTTGCAAATATTTTTTATTTTGTTTATATAAAACAATACACAAACCTAAAAAATACGTGTTGTAACGTTTGTCCTAATATAATTAAATAAACTTCTTTGTTGCTTGTTTTATTACTTTACGATGCTCCTTCAAATGGCCTTTACAAATGTTTTAACATTTTTGTGGGAGTGTAAGAAATCCTTGCAAAAATAATGCGGCCATAATATTGCAGTGTATTTCAACCAATAAAATTTCATTAAATTTTGTTCTAGAAGATGTTTTAAACTTTAAAAAAACAAAAGAATATTTTTTTACTTTGTATTATTTTTAGATTATGATTCTTCGCAATCAGGATGTACTTATAAATATTATTTTGCAAACCAATCTCAGCTCAACCTGCGATTTCCGTTTGTATCGCATAATTTTTTATTTGTGTTTTAACCATCAATGTAAAAACTTGCAAGCAAGAAAACTGAGAAGCGCCATAAAAAACACAAAATATTGTCTTTCTTCTTCTTGTTTTTAATTAAAAATTAAAATCGTGGTTTTGTATTTCATGGTTTTATTTTTTTTGTTTTGGGTATAATATTTTAATTGCTATTTATATAATGGAAACAAAAGGAAATTTTAAATTAATTAAAATTGATTTCTAGCGTTGTAAGAAGAAATGAAATTTGATAGAAAAATTATTTCGTGCAGTGAAGGATCCTTGATTTCCTTAACAACATTTTCTTTCAATAAAATGATTATTGAAATTTAATATTCTGTTTATACTTTATGTACAAAATTCTGGATATAATTAAAATTAAGAGATTGTATTTGAAATGTTGTACACAATTATAAAATACTAGCTGTGCCCGCCACGTCGTAGGTGTCCTGTCCAAAATTTTGTTCGATTTTGCTTTGAAAATAATCCACACCAAATTTTATAGTGCTTCAGATATGGTTTATGTATGTATTTATAAAGGAATCCATCTCTGGAACATAGGATTTATATAAAATTCTAAAATTGATCTAAAATTCTAAAATTATTTTAATTCTGTAAATAGTGTTAAAAATTTTCCGCTGATAAAAATAAGAGGGCCTGCCAAGTTCATAGTACCAATAAATCGGTGATATTGCATACTTACACTATTTTTTCCAATTTTATATTAGAAATGAGATATTTTTGCAGAAAAAAGATCCTATATTTGAACTAAGGTACTAAGGTACCTCCTCACAAAATTTTAATAAAATGCATCCAGTAGTTTCTATGTGATACGAACACAGACAGAGAGAATTTCCGCTGATAAAAATAAAAGGTGCTGTAAAGTTCGCAGTACCAATAAATCGGAGAAATTGCTTACTTTAACTACTTTTTTCTATTTTCTCTTATAAGTTAGATACTTTGGCAGAAAAAATAAAAGTTATATTTGAACTAAGGTACCTCCTCATAAAATTTTAATAAAATGCATCAAGTAGTTTTTATGTGATACGAACCTAGACAGAAAAAGTTTCTAAAAATGGCTGTTTTGTGTTCCATTTCGATTACTATCTATCTGCACTAGAAACAAAATTTTCAAAAAATTTTTTAATATACAGAAATTACTCTGTTACAGTTTTAATATATGTATAGTTGAATAGATGTACTGTTTGATTAAATTTTTTTTGCTCTTCTACAAGAGATAGAACGTTAAAATTAACTGTGGGCGATATACACGCAAAGAAAAAACATGTTTAAGGTAACCATAATCTAAGATAATTATGGTTAAATTATATGGTTGTAGTGAAACGATATTATTGTTGAATATTATAATATTATGGTGAACAATTTAAAATGTCATATGAAATGGATATGCCAGTTTTATTTACATTTTAAAATACAAAATTCTCTATTATTTTTTTTATTAATGATTTTATATAAAATACAGAATTAAATCCTTTATTGAAAATATACATAAGTATGTTTTAGCTTTAGAAGATATTTTATATTAAAACAATATGAATTTTCATTAATATTTTGTTATTTGATACAAATTTAGAACAAAAATATTATATTGTTACGAAAGAAGAAATTATTCATTATAGTCTCTGAACAACAATACTCTCGAACAACAACAACAACATTAAAGGTTTGTTTTCCTACAATGATGAAAGAAAGAAACAAACAATAAAGACCCAGTGGTAAAAAGAAAGTGTAAAGAGGCCTTCTAGAAGGTCTCTTTACTCCTGCTTTTGGAGGCAGAAGGCCTTCTGTTTACATTCCGTTCGCATTCCAATCTCATGTCTTTTTTACACAGGTTGTCATTGCGGAGCAGGCCTTCCACTGTCGCTTCTACCGGCAAGCGTTTCAGAAGGTCTTCCGAAAATTGTCTGCTAGAAGGCCTTTAATTTAATGCCTTTACGTAGCAAAAACTAAAAAAAAAATTCTGGGACAAGTTTTTTTTATTATTGTTCTAATTTTATTACTAATTTATTTCTATTTTTAATTGAAATATTAAAATTTTTTGTGATTCGAACCGTCAACCTCCAGGCTGATAGACTAGCGCGCTATCAATCGGTCTATCGGAGCATCTCAATCGCAATCAGCAATGAAGTAGATAAATGGCATTTCAATGTACTTTTGTTTTTTATAAATGAGAAATCTAAAAATATAAAATTATGTTTTTGCCATACAAAATGAGTACTTTCGCTTTTCTTGGTAGGGAAGTAGGAATGTGTACTGGATCTTTTTGAAGAAAGAGACAAGCCCTTCTAAAAGATCTTCTTTGGATGGCACACAAAAATGAGGATTGTATCCAAGAGAAGGTCTAAGCATGCCTTATAGAAGGCATGAAGTGAGAAGGCCTCTTTAGTTTTACCACTGGGGAGCATCGCTAGTCATTTAGTTGTTGTTGTTGATTAGTCTAGAACCGCCTCATGTATAAACATTCATAAAACAACAAGCATGAGTGGCGCGTATACACACGAACATTAAATCAACACTCGTCAGTTAAATACACAGGCACATACATAAATACAAGCATAAACAAATAAACAGCCACACAAACAGGTATAAAGAAATAAACAACAACACAATCAGGTATAAAGAAATAAACAACCACACAAACAGTAAACAAGAGCAATAACAATCCAACCTGCCAGATCTGTCTGGAATAGAACATTCTGGTGCTTTTAAATCACCTATATAAGTTTGTCGTGCTTTTTAACAGTGGTGTTAATAAATAACGTGACTTACAGTAAAAGTAATAACAGTGTGTATTTATTTTGCAATTAAAAGAACCCAACGTAAAGTAAAATCGTAACAATATGTTAAAGTAAAATCGTAACAATATGTAAAAATATGTTAATACTATCGAATACTGAGTACATACTTCTAAGTACTACTTAGTCCTTATAAGTACCAAGACGTGGCTTGATAATTATATTCTCACATGGAAAAAGCACACAAAAAAAAAAAAATAAATTAAACAATAACTTTGTTGAAAATTTCTATTATAAAGGGATTATATGGCATTGCAAAAGTATTATGTTACATTTTTTACCAGAATATTTAAATCCAAAAAAATATTTACAAATTCTTTAAAATAAGTTCATCAGTATTTTATTATTTATTCATGATAGAAATCATTTGCATTGCAAATTTGTTTTCCAATTTTTCAATTGATTATAATAAAATGGTAAAATATTATTATAGAGTAAAGTACTAAAAGTGAAATTTATAGATTTGCTAAGAGAACATTTTTGATAATATTTGCTTAGCAACTTGACCTTTTCCAGCTTGTCTAATCGATAACAAATATAAAAATGGCAAGTGGTATAGACTGTCGTTTTAAATTCCGACTTAAGCTTTTAATTAGCTGACTTTTTGTAATAATTTGAATTAACATTTCCCTTACTTGTACATATCAAGGCTTTGCTGCAAGAGACACATATATCAAAAAGACTCTAATTTAGAGAAATGGCTTTAAAGTTTTCAATAAAGTTTTTACGAAATAGCTTTCTCTGAAACTATTTGATATAAGAGTTTTTAAGTAAAACTTGCATTCCTTAGTAAGACATTTTAAGACATTTTTCTAGTCATAAGATGTGTCCTTTTTTAACTGTCTTTTGAAGTCGTTTCAGACCATAGTGATATTTTTATCAATAAAAGTTGTAAGGCTTGAGATAAAAGCAGTATTTTTTACAAGGTAGATATGACGAATATTTCTGGATGGATAAGTCGGTAATTTAAAATTTGGAGTTGTAACTTTCTTGCAGCAAATGCTTGTTGATATGTAAATTGTGAGAAAATTAATTTTTGGTTGTTTTCGTATAAAAAGTAAATTTTAGTTATACAAAACGGTATTTGTATGCATTTTTCGTGCTCAGATGATGATAGATAACATAGATAACCTCTATGGCAGGAAATACCTCTGCGGGGAGTTGATTCCACATTTGGCTAAAAGATAAATTCGCACTGTAATGAATTTACTGGCAAATCGACCACAAATGGATGAGATCTGAACGAAAAGCATGTTGTATGCAAAAACGTTAGGATATTGGAAACAAATTTTCTGATTTCATTAAACACATTACATTGTTAAATTGCAGAGTCGGGCAGAATCACAATATTTTGAAAATAACTCAGCCATCTGTAAAGGGCTTGGCCGATTGATTCTAAATTTGATAAGAGAATAGTAGAGGAGAATCTGAGCTTAAGTTTTGAAGCTGGGTACATCAAGTGTTGGCGCTATGTGGTGTCATGTGCTTGCCATTTCTTCAATAAAATTATACATGGCCTTAATGGTCTGGTTTTCATTTTTCGTCACTCTGGTCCAGTTTTTGCAAAAAATTGGGCAAAATTTCTAGCAATCTTTAAACATTTTTTATCGTAGTGAGCGAGCAAAATTTAAAATAGTTTTAAAAAAACTTAAAGATTATATCTGCATTGCAACGATATTCAAGCAAGTCATAGAGTTGGATATCCTACTGTCATTTAAGAGCGTTTTTGCCTTATCCTGAACACGCCTAATGTTGAACCTTTAAGAGTTCTAATTAATGTCAAATAAAAAAAGTACGGGGCAGTCATTGGGACTGCCAATAGAAGAGAAAACTAAGTAACTTGTGATTACTTTTTCCCACGATTTTTTTTAGGAAATTCAAAGCAACAACATCATTTATGGTTTTCTTTACAGTTTTCACAGAATAATTAAATACAAATATTGATAAGAATCTAATCAGTTCTACAAGTTTTATTTCTTTTTTAAATGTCCGCTTATTACAAACTTTTTGTGAACATCATAACCTAACGTTGGTTTTTACAGATACCCTGCAGGAAATGTCAATAGTGAATCTGTACTGACTTACTATTGACACAGTTACCAGTACTAGTGTCATTATACTCCAGACAATGCTATTTACTATAGACATTTAACATGTGCATGTCATTGAAAATCCACTACTGACATTGGTACTATTGACTAGGTAGTTCTTTTGGGACCATATGTGGACATTGGAACTAGTGATTCACTAGTACATTTTAGTAATTCTAGTCTACACTTTTAGTACTTTTCTTATTTTCTTAACTTTTGTAGGTTTATTAAAAAATAAATAAATGACTAAAAAGTACTAATTCATAACAGTTTTCTAACATAAATCTAAAAATTAAAATTTTTCGTATGTCGATATGAACAATTCAAGACTATGATTATAAAAAATTTAAGTTAAAATTAATTATTACGAACAATTCAATAAGATTGTTAAGAGTATGATTATAAATAATTTCAGTTAAAAAAATGTTAAAAATTTATCTTTTTTTGAAGTGTCTGCATCCATTTGTTTTCCGTTTGATTTTGCTTTGTCTCGAACTATTTGTTTAAAAAGTTTCCTTTTTTGCCGCTGAAATGCTGCTCGAATCGTTTTATCCAAAAATTCAATAAAAGTTGAAATAACAGCTAAATATTATGAAAAAAAAAAATAATTGTCAAAATATTACAAAACTTAAAACAAACAACAAACTGTTTACCTATTAAAATTTTAAACACATATGGATAATCACGCAATCTCTTTTTTTTCTAATGGCTAAAATAGCGTCCAGTTCTTTTAATTTTTACTCACTCCTACTTGGGAAAAATAAGGGTTGTAGCAACCATATTTTACTTAACAATTCTGTCTAGCAAAACTTTATACTCCGCCAGAATGTCCAGTTAGGTGTTATGCCGTTTTGATGATTTGAACCACAATTTATATTGATTTTTTGAATATTTAAAATAAACATATTTTATACAAAAAATTATATTTGGAATCGGTTATATATATTATTTGTTTTTATTCATGCTATTTCATAGCTATTTCGCTAGTGCTCAACTAGCTCATCAGTGGATTTTTCCCAATTTTTCTGAATAAAAACTCAGATTCTTATGCTTAAAACTTAATAGACTAAATGAGAAGTTCAATCAGTCTATAAAGAAAGCCAAATCTAAATTTCTAAACAATATAAAAACCATAGTAACCATTTCCACTGATGAGCTAGTTGAGCACTACCGAAATAGCTATCTGGATATGCTTTCCCCATAGTAATCAATTTCGATTATTATATTTTTTGATAATAAATATTTTATGAGTATAAAAAATATATAAAAATATGATAATAAATATTTTATACTCATAAAATATTTATTTATTATATATTAAATATTTTATACTCATAAAATATTTATTTAAATAAATTTTCAAAAGGAATCATGCGTGCGTAAAAACAAATAATATATAAACATATTTTTTTTCAAATATAAAAATGTAGACGATTTCTTGACAATGTCGCCAAAGAGTCACCATAATAGTTGACAAAAGTGGTGACATGGGGGCAATTGCCCCAAATTTCCTTCAGGGTAGGTCTGCTGGTTTCTATAGATAGGTTGCCTGAAGAAAATTGATTGAACTCGCATCATCATCACCACCGGCATCTAATATATACATACATATATAGGTGACGACGGTTGTGGTTTTTGAGTTCAATAATTTTTCTTCAACCAAAAAGTGTTCAACGTTTGATTTTCGGTTTGCTGGGTATGTTTGTATTCAAATTGATTTTTTTTATTACTTTCACTTCTTTTACAATGCAATACAATGCAAATATTTGGGATATAAAAAGATCTTTTTGTCTGTAGTAGCTTATTTTGTTTAAACAAAAAGTACTGTGTCCACGAATTTAGCTTTTGCAAACAAAAACGAAGATAAAGTTAATTAAAAATTAAAGAAACAAAAATCGCTAGAAACATATTTTATTTTAAAAATATTATAATTTATGCGTGAAAAAAATATCCAATTTTTTTTGGCAGATGTACTTGGAGTTCAGTATTATTATATTCATTTTATTATAACTAAAAATATCTTAAATCAAGTTATAGCTATTTTCACACACACTTAAAATAATTTTCGTATTTTGTTGTATGAGCCACTTTTTAAGAAATATTTTTTATGTGCAAATTTTTTTCTTGAAAATTATCATCACGTGTTATACACAGAGCCGCCCCAAGAGCAGGGCGATCGCCCCGCTCGCCACAGTGAAGGGGGCGCAAACTTGTCTAAGGGCGAAAGAAATATCGCCGTCGGCTTTATGGATAGGAGCACGAATATTTAATATTTGACGAAGGAATTTGAATGTAATCTATGACTATTAAAACAAACAACAATAAGTTGTAGAAGACCACCTATGTATGCTCCACTCGTGGCTCAATGGTTGCCAGGTGTAACGATCGTTTTTCAAAAGTACGATGAACCGTCCAATGATGCCGGTGAGTATGCGAATTAAAAACTAGCTACTAAAAAGTTAGTATTTGTTCTTTTATTGCCCACAAAAAAGTAATAAAGAAATAAAATACGAAAACAATAATATTATATATGAAATTACCAATTGCCATACCATAAACATTCAGTAGGATTATTACGAACTGAATAATTTTTTACCATCATGTTTAAAAAACTGTCTGGAGCACAAAGATTCAATTATTAAGAGAAGATGAGGCAACGGCTGAAGTACTTCTTAAGAAGGTCCTAAAGCTCACTTCCTATTTTGCTCCTTCTAGTTCTTCGGCTGTCATCAGTGAACGTGATTACACTTAATTAAGTTGAATGTTGGATCTTTACCATTCCAGATTTCATTGAAACTTTTTTTATTTACATTCCTTGACTTCCTGATTCGAATTATAATTACAAAAAAATTCTATCTCTTATATTTTTTTATTTTTCCTAAATAATATGTAACCCTTTTGTAAATATAAGTATAAAATCAAAAAAAAAAAAAAAAAAATTATATGAGAAATATAAGTTTATTTACTAACCTCGGGGCGGCCCGGGTTTCATTTTTAACTTACAACTATAAATATATATTAATTAATTGTTTATTTTAAATTAAAAAGAAACAAATCGAAATAAAATTAAGATTAATATTTGATAGTAGACACCGCACATCACGGGGCAACTGGAACACAAAAAACAACACTACATAAACAACAGCAACCACAAATTTCCATCATTTGTATTATCCTTTTGCTCAACAATTCAAACATGTTTTTTTTACATAACAGCAATCAAAGAAGTTCATAAACTAAAAATTATCGCCCTCATTTTTATTACCAACACCAAAAAACACCAGAGTCACAATCATAACGATTATAATACAACTAAAACTAATAAAAAATATATTATGCAATGACAATAACAATGAAAAGTAAAAGAAGTATAATACCAGCAACAAGCAACTTGTTGTAGCTACTGTTGCTACATAAATTTCATTAAATGTCAAGGGAAATTGTTAATACTCTCACTGACGAAAAGCGGGTGAGAGCGGTGGGGGTAAACTGAAATAGAAATTCTTTTGTTGCAGCAGGTGACAAGCATAATAAGCATAAAGAGAATATGTTAAATGCTAAAAATGAAAATGAATACTTAATGCCATCAAATGTTAACTATTATAACAGTAAGCTGTCAGAGCATGTGAAGCAGCAAACAAAAAATAAAAAATAAATATTTATTAAATAAAAATTCTTTAGAAATTGAAAAAAAAATCCCATCAAATAAATGGGAATCCACAAATCCTACTGATGACGTGAATATGTATGCTACAAAAAAAAAAAAAAAAATAATAACAATAACAATAACAGTAACATTATTGTTGATGTCATCAACAATTTATATGCTGACAATAAGACAACTGAAAATTTTTTAGTCACTAAAAATCAATATACATTCTTATATGACCAATTTCTATAAATTTAGGAAGTAAGAGGAGCTGTTAGTGAAGTAAGATTTGCGCCAGTACGTGAAGTGTTGCCATTTTCTGATAGTGCACAGTGGGGGCAGAATCAAAATATTTTGGAAATAACTTAGCCATTTGTAAAGGACTAGGACGATTGATCTAAAATTTGGCATGAGCATAGCAAAGGAGTATCTCAGCTTAAGTTTTGACTTGCCAGGGGTGACGCTATGTGGTCTCAAAGTTGGGTACCTCACCCCTGAATATTCTTTTAGAGCTAGTTAATACCTATAAAATTATGGTTTAATCTGTAAATGTATCTATATATGTTTTAACATAAGCGAGTTAGAAGCATTTTAAAATTAAATTTTTTGATTTATCCAATCCCTGGTCCAGTTTTTTCAAAATATTTTAAAAATTTTCAGCAAATTTAAAAATTTTTTTTTAATAGCGAAATTTAAAAACCACACGATTTTGAAATTTAAAAATGGCAGTCAATCTTATTTTTTAAATAGAAAAAAAATTTTCTTAAGAATATTATAAAAATTTTATATGTGCGTACATTTAAACTAAATTTCGTGTAAAATTTTTCAACCTTGTAGAAGTTGAAGGTCCTTCAATTTGACCTATTTTACATTGAAATTATGACTTCAGCCTATATGTTCTAAAATCCCAAAGCTAGGATTGAAAAAAAGAGTACTGCCGTAATAAAGCTATATATACTCCCAACTATTGCTGAAAGTATTTCATAACCTCTAGTCCATATGTGGACTTTTTAGGCAAAATACTAAAAATTTCAATTTTGTGAATTTTGGATTTATTTTGGGAATTGTAGGATTTCCTCTACCTTAATGTTGGAGATTTTATACCATTTGATTTTCGTTGACTAATAATATATCCATAGAAAAATTGGATCACTCGACCGAGACCTTTACAAATGGCTGAGTTATTTCAAAAATATTTTGATTATGCATCACGTTCTTGTTGAGCATAGGGACACAACATGGAACATCGCTGGCAGGAGCTCTGCATTGGAAACTATGTAAGCTCCTGACACGGTGTTTGTGCCTCTGTTGAGAGTGCAACAGTATACTGGACTAAATCGGCCTTTCCGCGATTGAGGTCCAAACAGAAACCTCATTACTTCTTGAAGGGTCTCCCCTAAAACCGGTCACAGTGGTAATACCTATGGTGGTAGGGAGAAATTCCTATGGCAGTAGGTAAATCATCATGATAGTCGTTGTTTTTACACTAGTGAGACTTAGAAAGTTCTTATTATCCAGTTTCAGGCCCGTGCTAGCTGCTGGGTCTGGTGTTCCCATATACCTAGGGTGCATTGGTGAAGGTGCTAGAAGTAAGCAAGGGTTTGATTATTGAATTAATATAAAAACATGGAGTACATAAATTAAAAGTTCTACTTATGGCAATTTTCGTGTGCGTTTACATAAATATCCCAGTTGGCCATGTCTTTAACACAGCTTATTGCCGTATTCCCGACTATAGTGCCAGGGGCTTAGAAGAAATATCTGGCTTTAAATCGGTGGTCCCATTTTCATCACTTTAAGAAAAGCTTTTTCTTCTAACTCTTGGTCATTTTGTATAGAAGAAAATCCTTTGAGTACTGGACCATCGCCGGAGTATAGGTCTGGTGCAGTAACAGATAACAAGTTGGGGTAAAACCATTTCCACCCTTTTTTTTTTATTAATCCCGTTTGTATCAAGCACACTAATAATAACCATCTTGATGATTGGCAGGTTCCCACCACATCATTGGTGTTTGATACTAACAATGGGTTCTTTTATTTTTAGCCCATAATCTAAAATAATCTACACATGTTTTACATACACTATGAGGGATCCAGTACTTAACACGGGTGTCCAAAGGGAATCCAAAGTAATCACCTGTTTAATGAACTCCGATACACTTAGTATACAATTTTTAAATTTATATTCACCACATATGTATGTTATAAAAATAGGATCGTTTTTACAAATATATCTCGACGTGGACATTGTTAAACAAAACACTTTTTTTTATTTGATGTTTAAATGTGACTGGTACAAAAACATTTCTGCTAACTGTACTACAAAAACTAAGCCGGATAAAGCAAAAGTGAAGCTAGATTTAAAATCAGCACCCTCAAGTTAATTAACAACCGGTAATAATACTTGTATTATAGTGTAAAACGACCTTAAGCAATACAACATTTTGACAAATTTTTCTTCTTTCAGTTTTGCTGTTTTTCCTTAAGTTCATAAATAAAATTTTTTTTATTATTTTTGCCAGAGCGGCAATGGGGGCTGTGTAAATTTTAACCACATGATCATAAACATCATGTTGCCGTAACGTTTAAAAGAAGAACTAGTTGGTGGTGGCATGACACTTTCTGTCACACAAATTTACACAATCATGCGTAAGGTGGTGGAATCTTACAACTGGTAAGAAGTATGATTAACATTATACAGGCTCTACGTTCAACAGGACATCGGTAAAAATAACAAATATATCAACTGCAACAATAAACAAAACATACAAAATTAACAATATTAAAAGCGAGAGGTTTGAGTTGCTTTTGTTTTTTTATTATTAAAAGTTGGAAAATAAAAGAAATTTTTATAACTTTCTTTTGAATGCGTATTTTTCCATTGTTTTTTTTTTTTTTCTTAATTTGGCACTTAAGAGCAGTAAGATTGGGGACGTTCAAAACAGATTTTTGAAGTAAATATTTGTTTTTGATTAAGAAGAGAAAAATATTTTTTTTTTTGCTGTAGAATAAATATACAGAGTAGTTGCATTGTATTTTTTCTTAACAGTCCTTCTAAGTTGAAAGAAATGTTTACGCTGCTGGAACATTTTACAAACAACGTGTTATTTTTACATCTTTTATTTGAAGGAAACAAAATTTAAAAATCTAGGGGACTGCTGGTTATAAAATAACAACTCAAGACTCTTGCAAACCATAAAATTAATTATCTTTCCTGAGATTTATTTAGAGAGATAACGAAACTAATGTATTTTTTATTGAAAAAGAACTTAAATGAGTTGTGTCCTGCTAGTCACAGCTGGTTCATACTCAATTTGTTGTAGAAAATTAAAAAGAGTTTACTAAAAGAAAATACTGGTTAAAGGTTGGATAAGAAAACAATTCCGTTTTTATTATAAATAACTAATTGCAAAACATTATAAATTCACGTAAAAAACAATACTAGTTATAAATATTTAACAAATATTTAAATTTTTTAATATAACTAATTTCTATATAACTAGCTGTGGCCACACACGCTGTGTGCGTATTGACAATATTTTGTTCGATTTTGCTTTGAAAGTATCCTTAAGAGCAAAGGCTCTTACGTATTTACTTTATATAATGGTACCCATCCTTAGAAAAAATTCTAAAATTTATATAAAATTCTAAAAATTATTATGTAACGGACAGATTGGAAATGAGTTATTTTAAAACAGTGCCATCTGTTGCGAAATATTGCTTAAAATATACTGCCTTAAAGTATGCAGTACCTTTAAATCGTTAAAAAATCGGCATACTATCACAGCTTTTTCTCCACTTTCTCTTGGAAATAAGATATTTTTGTGGAAAGAAGTAAAAATTAGAATCAGGATACTAAGGTACCTCCTTATAAAAATTTGTAAAATCCAACCAGTGGTTTTTAAGTGATGCGAACACAAAAAAAGACAGACAGACAGACAGACAGACAGACAAACAGACAGGAAATGAGTTACTGTTTTATTATATGTATGTATATATAATTACACAGGTCAACAATGAAAACATTTTTTTGATAATTTTGCTTAAATTTAAGCTTGATGTTAGGGGCAAATGTGTTATTCTAATGGGTAAAACTTTCAGTCTGGCTTTTATAGTGAATTCTGCGATAATTTCAAAAGAGTAAAATGTGTACTTTATTGTTGTTGTCATACTTCGCGAAGGATGTATAATTTGCCACTGCACGCGCACTTTACGTATACAAATATAATTATGCAGACATGGAGGTTGGTTAGCGTTGAAAAATATACATACATGAACACTAAAAAATTTAACTTTACAGCATCATCAAATCGCTGATGGTGAAAACGTATTTTGAAAATTGCATCGAAACACTAGATCGTTCTTAGTACTAGATCGTTAATTTAAGTGATGCAAAATTTTTTTTCGAAGGTACATGAATATAAAGGGTGGTTAAATTTTAAGGGCCGATGTTGATTTTGAATAAAACACAAATTATTTAGGAAATTATTGTCATTTATTTTTATTTTAATAATATTGGTATGGTTTAATTACACACTGTGTAATTTTTTAAGTCATGGCAAAATAACCATATACAGACACCACTACGTGATAAAAGACCAAAAAAAAAGACCCCTGTCTCCCAGTTTTGCCCAAAGTCCTCCAGGTTTTTTTTATGGGCCCTCAAAGATGTGGGGCCTCGATGTCATATTTTGCAAACCGTTTGAAATTTTAATATACTCTCTGAGGCAAAGTTGTAGCTCTTGTCATAAAGAACAAAAATTGTTAACATATAAAATCAAAAAACTTCATCTTCAAGGTCAAAATCGCAAAAAACTTTAAAAAACTCAATTTTTTTACCTTTTTTCCCCTGTTCAGGTCCATAGGTAGCAAACCGTTTAAAATTTAAGGAAACAATCAACTACAAAAAGGAACGTAAGATCTCAGTAAACAACTTTCTAAAACATATAAACTTCCTAATAATGATTCTTAACACCGTTTAGGTAGCGCTTACGTAGCCGAAATGAACTTAAAAATTTTCGGGAAATTTTACACTTTTGCGGCTACCTAAGCGCTACCTAAACAGTGTTAAGAATCATTCCGAGGAAGTTCATATGTTATAGAAAGTTGTTTATGCCGTTAATGTGCCGAATTATCTCATCATTTAGCTCTTGAATTGTTGCTGACTTATCGACGTACACTTTTTATTTCACATAACCCCAAAGAAAGAAATTCAACGGTGTCAAATCACATGATCTTGGTGGCCAATTGACATCGCCACCACGTGAGATAACACGGCCATTGAATTTGTCGTGCAAAAGAGCCATTGTTTCGTTAGCTGTGTGGGAAGTGGCACTGTCCTGTTGAATCTACATATTGTCCACATCCATATCTACCAATTTGGGCCATAAAACTGGACGTTTAGGTGTGGTTCACATTCAACATCGGCCCATAAATTTTAACCACCCGATATAAACAAATTTTTCATGTTAAACCGATTTTTAAATTACATTTAAACATATAATTAAACATAAAAAAATATTTTTCAAGTCTCTCAAAAATCTTATTCTGAAGCACAATAATTATTTTCGTCAAAACAACCAATAATAAAAAAAAAAAATTTTTTTGACCTGATATTCTTGTTATTAGATTGACTGACAAATTCACACGTTTTCGTAATTCTGAGTCAAAACAAAAATATCGTGAAAATATCGGTCGATTTGACAAAGAATTTCCCACCCACATAGTTCATAAAAACCTGGATGAGTAGATATATGACTCGCACTTGACTAATTTATTTTACACGAGTTGTGCTCACACACGCTGCGTGCGTCCTGACAATATTTTGATCGATGTTGCTTTGAAAGTAATGCAAATTTACGTATTTACTTTATATAAAATTTTATATAAAATTCTTTATATAATATTCTAATATTCAAAAAAATGATTGTATAGCTCTGTAAAAGGTGTTTAACATATTTTAATAACAATAGAAATTTTCAATTCAATTCGCTATTTGGCAGTAAGTTATTTACATTTTGTCATTATTTTAAAATAGCGACATCTGTTGCGTAACCGTATTTTAAATATACCGCCTTCAAAATAAAAGATGCCTTAAAGTATGCAGTGCTTTTAAAACGGTAAAAGAAATTAGCGAACTTGCACTGCTTTTTCTCCACTTTCTCTTGGAAGTAATATATTTTTGCGGAAAAATTGTATTCCATAATGGAATCAGGATGCTAAGCTACCTCCTCACAAAATGTTGCTAAAAGCTATCCATAACTTTTTACGTGATGCGAACACAAACAGAAAGACATATAGACAGGAAATGAGTTACTGTTTTATTACACACTGTGTAATTTGTTAAGTCATGGCAAAATAACCATATACGGACACCACTACGTCATAAAAGATCAAAAAAAAAGTCCCCTGTCTCCCAGTTTTGCCCAAAGTCCTCCAGGTTTTTTTTTATGGGCCCTCAAAGATGTGGGGCCTCGATGTAATTTTTGCAAAAAATGATCATTTACTCAAGCTCATATTTTAGTTGGGGTCCCATAAAGGGCGTGAAAAGATAAAAATCTTGTACTCTTAAAGTTGTATATTAAACATAAACTCGTACTTGACTGATTTAATTTACATATAAAATATTTCCGTCATTTATTTATGTATATCTCTGGCTTAAATTTATCTTAGTCATTCTAAGCCCGCAAAGTGAGTTTGTCTGCACAATTTTTGTTCTTCTTTACCTTAATACATCTGTGTAAATATTTTATTTTCATAATGACTTTTTTTTCGTTTCTAAAATTTTTTTTTTCTTGTAAATATAACGTTTGTCATTGCTGACTTGTATTTTTAAACGATTAATACTTATTTATGTAAACAAATATGTATGTACATTTAATTACTCATTCTTAGTAATCATTAAATATAGATTTGTACTTGAAAAGACTTAACTTCATGCTGTAAAATGACACTTAACGCTTTGTTTATAGATTGCAAAGATAAATAAATAAGTAAATAACAGACAAATCAAATATTTCGCATTTGTTTTATTAAATAAATTAAGCCATTTTTTTTGTTTTTTTTAATTTTAAGGCAACTGAATATTTAATCTTGCTGAATCGTAACAAATTGTTAAATTTTTTGTTTTCTTAGTCAATAAATAGAATTGAATAAATTCAATTTGTCTATAGCTACATATAATAATTTTTATTTTGTTTATATTGTAAGTGTAAATACTCTATACTGGCAAACAACTGGTAAAACATTTTACGGTTTGGATTTTTTCCCACATATTTATTCATACACATTTGCATAATTTGTTAACTTTAATGGAATTTTAGTTTTTGTCTCCTTTTTCTTAAGTTTTGAAAAAATATTTTTTATTTAATTTTCTTTTTTAATTATGCCTTTAGGAAATCTTTATAATTTCAATAATAATAAAACAATTGACTTCTCTTATTATGGGTAGTTCCATGTCAAATCAACAACAAAAAAATTGTTTTCAAATTAACCACTCCCGATTTTTTTGAAACTTTTGTTATTTACATTCTTTGACTTTTTGAAGCTAGTGGGTAGTGTGCTAGTCTATCAGTCTGGGGATTGTGGGTTCGATTCCCAACAAAGACTCTGGGTGTTTCACTACAAAGAGTGAAAGTCTTCGATAATTTAAGTTAGAATATAATTTGTAATTGTATTGTAACATTAAAGAAATATATAAATAATTTAAAAAAAAATTCTATCTCTAACAGTTTTTTTTAGCTATACAGTTATCAAAATGGGAAAATATGCGCTCGAGGAAAAAATATCCAGTTCTGTAAGTTGATTGGATTTCATACGATTTAATTTGATATCAGTCATGAAAAAATCCAATTTTTAAACATTGTTTTTTCTTATATTTAAAAACAGTTTGAGGTATATTATATATTATTTTTCAATTTAAATATGTTTTTTAGTGTGTACACCTCTTTTTTGGAGAGCGATCACGGTGGGGTCAGAAGTTATGTTAAAAACAAACTGCATTTTTTTTAACGGTAACAAATATTCGTTAAAACTGAAATTTTTTTAGGTTTTTAACATAACTTTTGATCCCACCATGGTCCCACTCTAATTTTTCTCTTGTACTAACTAAGCCATATCAAAAAACATATGTAAATTAAACAAGTAAAAGTGCTATATTCGGCCGTGCCGAATCTTCTATACCCTTCACCACGGTGATTTTATTTATACAGACATGTACAGACATGTATCCATATTGTTGACTCTTTACTTAAATAAAGTCATATGAGAAAAAATCATTATTCATGAGTTAAAGAAATAGAAGACAAATGAAAACAAATTCCGTTTGCTACAAGTGTCGCCGTGTTGTCAGCTACTTAATGATATTGAAGCCGACAGCTACATCGTAAACTCTGACATTGTTGTACAAATACTTATTTTGCTTTTATAAAATTTAATCTAAAATATCTTTTTGAAAATGTTTTGTAAATTTTTTTGTAAAAATTTTTTTTTGTAAATTTTTTTTAAAAAATTTTTTTTATTTTATTTTATTTTATTGAAAATTTTATTGAATTTTTTTTGTTAAATTTAGGACCTTTCTGCAATCTATATTGAGTTAGAATGGTCAGACTAAAGCAAAATGAAATCCTTACAAAAAAAAAAATTCCTTATATTGACACATGGGGGGTCCTTTTAACTGCTCCTATTTATCAGTGGGTACCCTGTGAGTCCATTGGCTACCTCTATGTGTATTGCTTTCTATTAAGGTCTCTAATACAAATCAAAGCAGAAAAACCCTACCAATCTAAAAGCAAACAAAAATCGCCCCTCGCAGTGGGTTATTGATCCCCCTAGATCTGTATGCACTCCTTGCAATCTACCTGTTGCACTCTAATATTTATTTGACAAAAAAAGGCAAAACAGAATCATTAAAGCCGAAAAAAATTTAAAAAAACCTGAAAAAAATATAGGTGGGCGTGGTTTTTGGCCCGCAGCCTCCAGAGGAATGATCCGATGTTACTGAATTGCAATACCAAAATTTTCGAAACTATGCCTGATAGATTGGTGTGCTTAAATTTTTTGTATCTCTTCTGGTGCCTTGGCAAATGACATTACCACACTAACACGGACAGACGGACATCGCTTAATCAACTTCTCTATGTATTAGGATCCAGAATATATATACTTTATGGGGTCGGAAATGAATATTGTAGAAATTACACACGGAATGACAAACTTATATATACCTTTTCCACCTGTGGTGAAGGGTATAAAAACACTATCTCAAGGATTTCAATAAAACTTTCTTTAATATAAGAAACAAAAATTGTTAAAAATGGCTTTTTTTCATGATTGATATCAAATTGAAGCTTATGTAATCCCCTTTAAAACGAGCTGTGCAAAAAGGGATTTTTTCTGTTTTTATAAGGTTATAGCAAAAATAAACAAGTAAGAGATAAATTTTTTTTTAAATTATATTAGGATTCAGGGAGTCGAGGAATATAAATAAAAAATATTTCAATAAAATTTTAAGTTGTCATATTGAGTGCCTTGTTGATTTGACATGGAATTACCCTCATAATGTGTTGTTTACCCTGCCATTTCTATATCTATTGTAATAAAATTTTTCTTTCATAGTTTTGGGTTTACCTTTCTAAATGTAGAAAAAAGCAACAGATGAATTTATTGTCTTACACAATTTTTTACGATTTTCATTACCTTTCATGCTTAACCATTTAATAGAACTATTGTAAAAAAAAGAAATCTTGTATTATGTATTTCTGAAATTTTTTTTAATTCTATCTCTGTTGGTTTTCTAGTATGTACTGTAAATATCGTTACCTAAACTGAATTTTTACGATTCCAATTCAGTCTCTTTTTTTGCTAGACTATTCATAATTATATGAAAGTTAACTGTGCAATATTTCAAAACTCTAGCTAATTCCGTTCGTCAGGCACACGATAATAATTTTTCACTTTGTATGGAAAGTACCAAGCCCACTGTCCCAATACAGTCTGTTTTGTGCTAGACTATGCGCCCAGTCTTCTGTAATTTTGCAGATTAATAAGGAAGTTACTCGTACAAAATGTCAAAACTCTACCTGTTATGGTTCTCTAACTATTTGCTAATAATTTTATTCTTTGTATTGGAGGTACCACATCCACCGAATGTTCCCTGTATTTGTAGCTATGAAATTGCGTTTTTATAACACTGATGGATTGTTTCCGTCCAAAGTATTGACTACCAGCCATTATCATATTTTTGCGTACTAAAAAGAGTCGCTTTACGCCTTGCGCTCAAATAAAATTATTAATCTGGAAATCGGAAAACCTACACGTCATTGTCGAGAAGCCTATGCATTCAGAGAGAGTGCCAGGTTGGTGCCACTTTCGGAGTGGTGGCCATTTTTTTCGAAAATGATTTTGAGTTAGGTCGGCGAGCGCTAGAGAATAATAATTACGAATTTTATATGTCCTGAATTTCAAAAAATTAACATGGATAATTCTTGGTGTCAGCAGGATGGCGAAACCATATTACACAGCTCATCTAACAATCGATCTTTTAGGCAGCAAATTCGATAACCGTGTTTTCAGCTATCTTGGCGATGTCTGTCAGGTGCTTCGATTTGACCTATTTAGACTTTTTCTTGTAGTTTAACATTTAAGACCGATGCTATGTTTTTATCTAGAAATGATCCATATCTCCAAGAATAATATCATCCTAGCCACTCGTGAAACAGAACCGGAAATCATCAACCAAGTCTAAATCAATTAAACTGATAAGATAAGCTACTGCGAAGACCGCCGAGACAGGGCCCTTACATAAAAATCGTGTTGCATAAATAATCGGATCATTGCTTTGATCATTGTTTCTAAAAAAGCCATAAAATACTAAAAGGATTATTTAGTTGTTACTAATTTATTATTTAGACATTTGTAGATTACCCTTTATACCCCTGTCACATATTTTCCTTCTTATTATGTCGAAAAAAAATCTTGTCTGGAAAATTTAATTTTTTTCTGTGACTTTGTTAAGATCATACAACTTGTATGCTGGATTTGTGTTACCATACTCGTATACACATAGATGTGAGTAAGTTTTTAAACATAAACTTCTTTTATTATGGGTATTGTTAAGGCATGTTGTCATGTTAATATAAGATGATGATGGTGGGGCAACCGCGAGATATACAATTTTACACAAAATCTGCATTCAATGACATGAGAATATCAGGTATGTGAATTTAAAAAATTATTTTTAATATTTGTGTACATAAAAGTAAAGCATTAAACACATAGACGACAGCAGGATACCGAATACAACCTGTCAAAATTATATGAAGACAATTATTTTGAAGCCAGCAAAGCTACATGGCTACACGACCACCATTGTGGTTGTAGCCAACTTAGGCTAATTTCTATTTTTGTTTGCGACAATTTTATATTATTCAACAAAAGAAAATGTGACAAAATTAAAAATAGAAATTCATTTACAATTGAAAGGTTTGACCAAATATATTTATTAGTTGTGATATAATAATAGTATTTTTTGTAAAAGTAATTTTTTATAAGTTAAGTATGTATTTCTACAATATTTTCATAGGTTTGAAGTATGTAGCTGTCGTCTTCAACATAATTCAGTAGCTGACTACATGGCGACGATTGTTGCTAACGGCATTTGTAGCCGTATAGCCGCTGTTGTCTATGTGTTTAATGCTTATATCATCAAGTGGAAATTAAAATAATAATAAGCCTACAAAATATTTTAAACGTAAACGTAAACATTTTCATTTTCAAATACTGTTTTATTAACATTAAAATAAATTGGAAATAAATCTTTTTTTTTAATATTTTAAACATTAATTTTTGAGCCACCTTTTCTGGTCTTTTGAACAATCGTTTAGTCGTATAGCATAAAATAAATAATTTAAGCAGCTTTCAAAATGCTTAAGTGGGAGATGACTAGGTAGACCGTAATACTACAAACAAAGTCATTGAAATGTATTTTGATTTTGTATTGTTTTTTTAAAATGTACCCCACTTCAATTTTTATTAATTCCAAAGAAAACAATTTCATCAAAAATGCACATGAAGTTGAGGTAAAAGCAAATTTATGTTTTATTTATTTTATTACAATTTGTAATGTGTTGCTTTAATGATACTTCTGCTAATGTATTATTTATTGAATTAGGTGAAAAAAGGAAGAAACAATTCAAAGCAATCCTTGTTTTGCAAAAAAAAAATATATTTTATATTTTGTTGATTTTCATTAATTCATTTTTTAAATCTGTGTTATTATATTTTCTGCTTGTTTTAAATATGTTCTTATATATAGCCACATATTCGTGTTAGGAGAATGAGGGGAAAATAAAAAAACACTCGACGAAACGTTGGGTAAGTATTGTAATTCAATACTATAAAAATTTCGTAAAAATAAACGACATTTCCTTTATTTTTACTATTTTAATTTTACATTAAAATAAATAAATACACATTTCTTAATCTTAAAGCTTTAATATTTTAATTTATAAGTTAAAGATATTTTTACAAGTATTCTTCATCAACTTATGAACCGAAAACCACAATCAGGAGCTCAACTAAAAAGAAAATTATAAAAAATATATAACAAATAAAAAAATTGCGAATTGTAAACCACTCACCTTTCTTTTGAAGTACCGATCTAAAATGTAAGGATTTCAAAGAGGTTTTAAAAATATACCTAAAGGGAATAATTAAGAAGGTATAATTAAAAATACAAAATACAATACAAAAATACAATGCAGTTTCAAGATATCCTAGCTATCACTGAAAACAGTTATACATAAAGCCCTATGTTTTGCAGCTAGTAAAGAAGAGTCCGAGATTCTACCTCCAGGAACGAAAAAATTACATGACGTTATTTAAAGTATATCTTTAAATACTATAGTCTCTAATCATGACTATTCCAAAAGGCTTAAGAATGGAGTGGTTGCACTTGTTTTTTCACCATCAAACTGATATTAAAGCGAGTGTTTTTTTTTTATGAATCTTGTGCCAAAATATCAGAAGGACGTCAGATTTAAAACGTTGCAAATTCTGTGACCGACATTTGAAAGCAAAATTTGTACGATAATGGCAGAAGAAAAAAATTTCATGTTAAAGGTATTCTAAGAGTAAAAGTAGGGATATGGGTAATATATTCAAAGTGCCATAAACGACAGAAGTCTTCTAAGAACAGACAAACAACTGTTACAGGGAATGCAGTCCCTACTAATAACCATTCCGGTTGGATAGAAAACCAAGGTATTTAAAATGACCTTTTCACTAAAACGCTTAATATTCCTTAACAACAATTGGAGGTAATGCAACGTCCTGCACGTTTGGTACATAATAAGGTAACTTTAATATATGGACCTTAGCAAGGATGTAGAAACAGGATTATGCCATTTTGCCACCCTAAGTGTTGCCAAGCGTCAATTACAATTAAAAACACAATTGGACTGGAAGATTGGCGTAATTTTGTTTCTATTATTTTTGACTTAGCTATTATCCTAAGGTACTTGAATTACTTACCAGATTATATGCGACTGCGGTAGGGAGTACTAAATTTTTTATTTAACAACATTTTATATAATTTATACATATGATTTATTCAAACAAATATTTTTTTTTTTCTAAAACTGTCAAATAAAGTTTTAACATACATATGTACTTAGTTTTATTTTGGTTTTAACAGAATTTCCAATTTAAAATAAATGAATATATTAACTGTAACGGAAAATAAGTATTTATATTCAGTTTGTTTAGAAATAAATGTTGGAATCAGTAGAAAAATAGAATTCTTTGCTTTTTAAATGTTTATTCAGTTAAAAATAACTTAACGGAATACTTTTTAAATAAACTACAATCAGTTAATGTAAAAATATTATGAGTGTATAAAAACTGTAGGCCAAAAATTTAAGCAAATCCTTTAAATCAATCGAAAAAAAAAACTATTTTTGTTGTATTGATTGTTTTAGTTAAATCCAAATTTTTAATATGCCATTTATTATATGTCTGACGAAAGTCCCCAAGTAGCATCATGATATTTGCAAGACCACGTACTTTATTTAGAAAAAAGGTTGAAGAAATGGAGAATAAAAGTGAATAAACAAAATTGTACTCATATAACGTTTATACTACGTAAAGACTCATTCCCCCATATTTGCATGAAATATCAAATAATACCTCTTTCAGAAGACTTTCAGTAGTCAAATACCTTGGTACACATATTGATCGGTCCCCTACTTGGAAAAGCCACATAGAATCCAAGTTAACACAAATAAATTTAAAAGCAGTGCATCTAAAGTGGCTTATTGGCAGAAACTCTACCATCAGCTTAGATTACAAATTTTTACGTTACAAGTCGATATTGTGTTCAGGTGTGGGGCAGCGTCAGCTAGCAATGTAGAAAAAATTCAAAGGCGCGATAGTAAGATTCTACCAATGATGACAGTTGTTCATCCACAAAGATCTAAACGTCGTGCCATCTGTTAAAGCATAAATAGCGAAACATACAGACATTTATTTGAAAAAGCTCGAAACTCTTATCTCGTCCAAACATCAGAGGAATGACCAGCAAATGATAGCAGCAACCATGAAACATACTTTTTTTTGTCCTGCACTGACTGGACAAGTGTATTTGATTTTTTTTTAGTATACACTAGCAGGTAGACACTTTAGTAGGACCAGAATTCATAGGGGTTGAGCTCTACCTATGCAGTACATTAAACTTTCGTACATTAAAAGTGACAGGGAAGATTTTTGCCGGGAGTTTATTTAGACTTAGGGGCGCCGCACAGTGGACCATTTCACGAGAAGGCGGTCAAAAATCTATAACCATTGACTGGACTGAAATTTTTAATACGGCTAATTTGGAAGGTCTTTTTAAAAATATAATTAAATCTTTAGAACTGTATTTCCCATTTTATCAGGTATTCAAACTATGTAATTTATGCTACGACTGTTAATTTTCTATTCAAAAATATGCCATGTAAATGAACCTGTCAAAATAAAATAGTATTTAACAATTATATGTAACTTAACAATTAAACGCATCATGCCGCAATCCTTTTTTATATATAACAACTCGTGTCAACTCTACGGTGTTTATTTACTGACAACATAAAAAACAGACAAACTCATGCACACGCACGGCCAATTTTGTTTATAGTAAATCTAATAAAAATCCAAAAAAATGTCCAGATATACGATATCTGTGGACATATCGGGAAGGAATCGATAAGTTACTTTCTAGGAATTATTTATATTATTTTTATGTTAATTCCTATAAAATTGTTGAGCAGCGTGCGCCAAAAGTAGCAGCATCGAACACTCAAGAAGACGATTTGATAAAAAGTTTTTTGTTGTTCTCTATGAAATAGTTGAAAAGAAGAAGCAATTTTTTGGCTCCAGAGGCATACTGGTATTTCTTTTCAAATAAGTAACAGAACTTTTAAATCGGTATCCGTAAAAAATTTATTTTTGGACGCTTTCTGAAAGAGGTGTATTCCATTTTATGACGGATATATGTGATATAAATCTAAAAAGATCAGATGAAGTGAAGTATCTTTTCCAGTGCCTCAAAAAATTAAGCCACTTGAAAGCTTTTTTAGATGCTTGAAAAATGTCTTTAATCCGTCGAACATAACACTTGATTTTCATGCCAAGAATATCAAGATACCTTTCCCCAATACCGGTGTAGCATAATTTTTAAACAAATTTTATTATTCACACGATTCCATTCAGAGATTGAACGTTTAATTCATTTTTGCCTATTAACCCCCACCTCAAACTGGTTCGGTCTATTACTGAATGAATACAAATGGCAAAAGCTGCTGTCATCTGGGAAAGAGTATACAGGGTTCAACGTTTGATTAAGTCATTCAGAAAAATAAGAAATAGGGTAGAAGCCCCTGAAATTATCTTGAACTCCTTTGATTGGATCCCATCTATAACAACACGCATAGTGAGATCGTTGAGAAAGCTTGATGTAAATCGAGAGGAGTTATCACTGACACCAATATAAACAATAAGTATTGATAGAAGTCGATATTGCCACACTCTATCAAACGCCTTGGAAAT
The DNA here is from genome assembly GCA_949628195.1 of Phasia obesa. Lineage (NCBI taxonomy): Eukaryota > Metazoa > Arthropoda > Insecta > Diptera > Tachinidae > Phasia > Phasia obesa. The sequence goes on from OX451217.1 coordinate 36,151,111, forward strand.
ATCTAGAGGCACCACCTGTTTTTTATGTATTGAGTGAAAAATATCTAACAAAAAATAATAATAAATTACTATTTTAAGGCTTGTTTCAAATTAAAATAAAAAACAGAATTATATTCATTAATAATATTTAAATAAATAAAATTTAATAATATTTACATAAATAAATTTGAATGAATACAATTATTTGAATCATATTTGGGCGTTGGCATTTACAAAACAAATTTGAACAATGGACGTGGGCCCATATAAAGATACAAATTATTATCTACTATAACTAGAGTCTTGAAATTTGTACGAGAAACCTAATATGTATTCCCACACAAAAAATTGATTGGATTGACAGACTAGGTTTAGTAAATATTTATATTTATTTATTTACTACTAACCCCGTATTATTGAGCATAGTCGAACTGGCTGGGTTGAATCAGTAGGCGTCGCACAGTGCTTTGTTCCCATATAACGAAGGCACAAAAATAGAAGGAGTTTTCAGATATTTTTAAAATTTTTTTCTGACTAGCCAGGAATTCCTTTTGCATATATCTCGAAGACTAAGAGCATGGCGACTGTTCTCGAACGAAATGGTAGATACTCTTATCTGTATAAAACAATTTAAATATAATTTAAATATAACTTCTAAAGCAGTTAGCCTTCCTTTTATGCAATACAGGCAATATAATACAAGAAAAGCTTATTCGGCCTCAATTCCAAGCATTTAAAGATTTTTGAATTGAAAAAAAAGACACTAAAAATTCGTCTTCGCTTATCTTAGCAGCCTTAAAATTTTGACATTCGCCTTGCTTTTATGTCTTAATTTTAACGGTTGCAGTTTATGACCTATTAGTTTCATTTTCTTACCACATTTTTTTCTTTAGGGTTGTTTAACAACTTGTTGATGGCAATTTAATGTTGGCAATTTTATACTTTACTCTCACTTTTATCCACCATTTCTTAGGGTTTTCTTTGGCTGTATATGGCTGTAGTATCTTTAAGTTTATTGTTGTTGTTAAAGCTATTATAGACACACATTGTATAATGATCCATTTTGTTTGAACATTTTTTCTCTTTCAAACTTTTTAAGCTTCCATTAAATTGCTTTCAAATAAAGCTACGTGCGTATTGGAATTTTTACAAGAGATGCGTATGTTTTTATGGGTTAATTTTTGTAACTTTTGCTCTTATAAAGTGACAAGTAAAGAATGATAAAAGTATTAAATTTTTGTAGTTAAACAAGTGATTTAGTATTTAAAGAGTTGCTGTAAAAGACCAGTCAATGTCAAAAATAAAAAATTTAAGATGTTAATTTTTTGATTTGAAAAGGTTTGTTTTAGATTAAAAATAAGTTTCCAAGAATATATTTTATTGAAAAGGTATTTGCTTCTTAAAAAGTTATACACCTCCTTAAAGGGTGGTCTTTCTTTTCAAAAAAGTTGCAACGTCAAATGAAAATTAGCAAAGTTTGTTTATAAATTAATATTTTTTATGAAAAAAATACTGTTGGATTATTATATTTATCCTCGTTATCAGATACTGGCCGATGTCACAATAACACTGCTCCACACAATTATTATTTCATTAAATTTTTTGGTTATTTCTATGGCTCTGACTATACAAAAAAATACTGACAGCTTGACAGCTTCTTTAAATTAAACAGTTTTATTATTTGGTAAAAAAAATTCATTTGAATTAAACAACTTGTTAACAAGATTTCATTTAATAAACGACTTCAGGTAGATCTCATTAAAAACTCCTGCAATAGTCTGCCATCATATGTGAGTCCCACCTTTTCTGATAACGCTCTTCCATTGTCCTAAGATCCTGATGAAATCTTTCACCCTGCTGCTCACTAAAATCGCCAACATGATGCAGAAATCGGTCTAAGTACGAGTGCAGGAAGTGAAATTTATGCTTGTGTTGCAACCTAGATCTTGCAAGTTCGATAGAATTCACTCAACAAGCTCGACATAGTCATCGTCTTATTGCGTAGAAAATTACTCAAAACGAAAAAATTTTGCAAATTTTAAAAAATTTTTACAAAAAATTTGTGATAAAATATTTGCAAAAAATTATCGATAAAATTTTTACAAAAAATTTTCGATAAAATTAAAAAAAAAAAATAATCGGTAAAATTTTACCAACTAATTTTCAATTAAATTTTTACAAAAATATTTCGATATAATTTTTAATAAAAATTCTCATTACAAACTTCATCAGTAGTCTGCTATCATATGTGAGTTCTACCTTTTCTGATAACGCTCTGCCATTGTCCTAAGATCATGATGAAATCTTGCATTAGCTGCTCACTAAATTCACCAAAATTTTGTAGAAATCGTGCTAAATCCGAGGTCAGGAAGTGGATTTTTATGGTCTTGTGGCACCCTAGATCTTGCAAGTTCAATAGCATTCACTCAACAAGCCCGACATAGTTGTCTTCTTATTGCGTAGAGAATTACTTTTAACCAAAAAATTTTCCATAAAAGTTTTGCAAATAATTTTCGATAAAATATTTACAAAAAATTATCGATAAAATTTTTTACAAAAATTTTCGATATAACAAAAAAAAAACATCCTATAAAAATTTTGCAAAAAATTTTTGAATATAATTTTTACAAATAATTTTCGATAAAATAATTATAAAAAATATGATAAAATTTAAAAAATAATTTTCGATAAAATTTAGAAAAAATTTTCGATAAAATTTTTACAAAAAAATTTCGATATAATTTTTATAAAAAAAATTGCAAAAAAATTCAATATAATTTTATAAAAAATATTCCATAAAATGTTTACAAAAATTTTTCGATAAAATTTTTAAAATTAATTTCCATATTATTTTTACAAAAAATTTTCGATAAAATTTTTAACAAAAAGTATGATGCGTAGGCTCTTAGAAATTTGTTAAACTATTACATGTAAATGCTTCTGGTTGCCAGCAGTTAATATTGTTTACATAAGAAAATATAAACTACAGAATAAAAATTCAACAAGTGATTATCAACCACAGAATAAAATTAACTTTATGTGTGCAGGAAAACTATTATTGTTATTTCTAATGCATACACGAAAATGCATGAAAAAAAACAAAATTGCATGAAAGCAAACCTAAACATAGAAAAGTAAATAGAGTTAAGAACTGGAAAAAAAGGAGCGCAGCACAGTGGTTTAAAAACATTTTATTATGGAAATCATTCAGTTTTTTATGCAACAGTGAAGATATCGTAATGAAATTTCACAGAGTCAAAGCAGAGGTGTGTTCGAGTGAAGCTTTAGTTCAAATTGTATCATTAAATTTTACTTTTAAAATCATTACCATCATTATGCCCAAAAACTACAACATGGATGATTTCAACAATACAATTATTGTTCAAAACTAAATTATTCTAAAATATAATCATAAAATATTATTAATAATCAAAATATGCTGTTTATTCGTATACAACCAAAATATGACTAAAAAGAAGCAAATAATGTTAGGTGAGACCAAAATATATTTGAATTCTTGTGCTTTTTTTTCCTAGATAAGAATCTGATTTCACTGGATTCTGTTTATATAAAATAATAAAAAAATGTGTAATAAGTTGTTATTTACAATAAAAGATACTATTTTGATGCTAATTTAATTGTTTAGCTTTATTTATATAGAATCGTTAATTAATAAAATAATAAATAATGTAGTATTTTTTATTATAAACCTGCTGTGCCCCACACGTTGCGTGCGTCCTGACAATATTTTGTTCGATTTTGCTTTTAAAGTAATCAACACCAAAGTTTAAGACTCCTACGTATTTACTTTATTTAAAGGTACCTATCCCTGGATAAAATTCAAGAAATTTATATAAAACTCTGAAACTCTAAAAATTATTATAAATCTCTATAAAAGACAGACTGGAAATGAGTTACTCAATATTTTTAAAATAGTGCCACCTGTCGCGCAACATTGCTTAAAATATACTGCTTTCAAAAATAAAGGATTCCTTAAAGTATGCAGTACCTTTAAATCGGCGTACTTTCACTGCTTTTTTCCACTTTCTCTTGAAAATAAGATATTTTTACGGAAAAAAGTATCCTTTATTGAAATCAGAATACCAAGGTACCACCTCACATAATTTTGTTAAAATCCATCCGGTACTTTTTACGTGATGCGGACACGAAGAGAAACAGACAGATAGACAGGACAGACAGTTATTCTTTTATTATATATATAAATTAAGTTTATACTAAACGTGAGCATAAAACGTCTTGTTAGACTAACTTCATAATGTTCAATAATGAATTGGTCTCTTTTTTCTTGCACTTGATTTCATGTGTATACAAATATTGTTTTGCTCTTAAATAAAAACATACAATAGCATTTGCTCTTCTTTCAACCAATGCAATATTTGTTGTTGTTTGAAATAAAATTTCAGTAGTGAATATTTTGTTTCAATAGTGTCTCTTGATATGAAATACTGTTATAGCAGACAACATGTGTGTAAATTTATGATGTTGAAAGCAAGGTTTTGTACTTTGAATTTTAGTTATTTTATATTAATTTGCGCGCTGAGTGGTTGAAAATAGAAAACTGTAGTAGATTGAATTTTTTAACTTTTATTGATGAATAAAAAAATCTAATTTAATTTTTTCTCTCAACAATCAGAGATTTTACTCTTAAGAAAATTTAAGTAAAATGAACTAGTGAACAATATGAAATGCTCAGCATATTTATTGCACACTTGATAAAACTGTCCGCTCAAATCAGGTGCACTGATTTTTGCACTGTTTTCTCTCTTGTTCTCTGTATTTACTGTTTAGTAATATTCCACTACACATACAATCAATATTTGCGTTTAAAAAACATGCAATACTGTACACTTTTTAACATCTTGTGATCAGGTTTAGTTTATACAAATGGGCATAACCGTATGACATTTAATAGTTTTTAATCATGTTGTGTCATTTTACTTAAAAATAAAATGTTTATATTTGATTATATTTTACTATAATATTATAGTTTATCATAATTATAATTATATTTTATTATGTTTTTGTTAGATTTATCAATAATATGGTTTTAACAACAATTTTGTTGTTGTTTTTAATAATAATATGCTTTGACTACAACCATAAAATCCAATCATAATATTTTTCTAGATTATGGTTACTTGAATCACGTTTTTTCATTGCGTGTTAGTTTGCATTATAAGCTGAAGTCAGAGTTTCTGCCAATGAGCCAGTTGGCCTAGTGATTATACATATATGTATTTTGCAAGTAAAACACCGACTAAAATATAAACCGAGGTATTTGGTTTTTTATGCGATTATATAGATATTTGTTCCTACGCGTTTTTTTTACTCACCTCTATTCTCTATCTCTTCAATAATTTCTCTAAACTGAATATGTGATCTCGTAAATATCGTGATAATACTTGGGGACATTTTATTACTACTACATTTTATATCTATTACTTTTTATGATTACTTCCTTTTTCCTTCAGAACTCGAAGTTCTTTATGTTAATTTTGACATCAAATATTGGTTAATGATCATCACAAATGATTAGACTGCCTTAGAATGTGACCATGATGAATAATAATAATAAATTTGGGAGATAAAAATCTTTTTGTCAGATAACGATACAGCTGTGGTTATAAAACACTTCATCTCTCTTTCTGTTGTACGCCACTGACACTACACAGTAAAAAATATTTTCAAAAATTAAAGGTTTTAATTTGTTTCAGGTTAATTGATTCAATTATTTGTTTAACTAGGAATTTCGTTTTAAACAACTATATATTTGAATTAATTAAAAAATTAATTGAACTTTAATTTGAACCTAATTGAAACTATGCAAAAATTTTTTTATGTGTACAATTCATTACCTACGATTAAACAGATTGAATATATTTTGTTAATACTTTATTTGTGTACCACAAATGCAAACCCTGAACCCTTCAAAAGAACTGAATAGGAATGAAAAATCATGATGAAACATACCATTCACCCTCACGTTAACTAAGTAGCAAATTTCAAAATTTCAAATGTCGATAAGTTAAACATTAAAACATGTGTAATTAACATGTGTGTATAAATAAACCTTTGTGTAATTCAAGCAGTAATATTTGTATATACAAATATTCCAAAATAGATTTGTTTTAATCTTTACACAAAATTGCCTTCAAATTTAGCCTGATTATATATAAGTATTTGCACATAATATACACATGTATTATAAACCTTAATCCTTTTTAGATGTATTTGCTTTAAATGTATGTTCGAGTATGTATTTATATCTATATTTAATATCCTTAATTGTATAACTGAGTATTGGAATTCGAGTGAAAATTTTAACTTTGTTTCCCTTAATTCCAGAATTGATCGATTGTTCGCATAACACATTAGGTTTCGTAATAAATTATTGACTGATTGTTATTACATTAAGCAGCCACTATATCGAATAGATGCTCATTATCCCCACAACAACTCAACATGTTTCATACGTTGATTTATTAAAAACCAATCACAATTCGGTACATAAGCCGCCAATGACTATTAATTCGAACTCTATTTTGCACCCGGAAGCTAAATAACAAATTCCATCTTTTAACTATAATCGTCTTGACGCCACCATAGGGTGGCAGTCGTTACATAGTTTGATGACCTCTATTTGTAATATGCCAGCAAAAAATGTTGCAAAAAATGCAAGCTATGATATTACAGACACTGCTTGACAAATAATAAAAATATGTTTCTGGATCGCACACGGCATATGACAACATTAAAATAAACTCCCGTAATTCTTTAGGAATCAACAAATTGATTTCATGCTGAATCAGGAAATTGATGCCATTGATTTTTATAATCTATGGCTATATATTTGATGAATCTAAGGACCACCGTATAAGAGCAGATGGTGGATATGCAATACTTATAAAGGCCCAAACCAAACATTATTACCGTGTGACTTTTGTGAGAATTACCTTCAAGCAAGAAATATCTTCCTTAAAGAATTTCATGAAAAATAAATTATTTCTTTTATTTCTTCTCCTCCTAGATTTTAGATATCACAGAGTCAGTATAGCGATTTTTACAATTCTAAACGCTAAACATACGTTTTGCAGATTACGCCTAAAAACCCCAAAAGGTCGTGTTTTATTTAACGCAATTTCAAAAATGCATCTAGATGTGATACCGAGTGGACAATCCGCCAATTGGCCTACTGATCGTCAAAAAAAAAATAGTCTTAAAGAATGCACGAAGCGGCAAAGAGAACTACTAGAACCTCATTAAAGAAAATCAGTAACAAGATACTATTTGAGTTACCCCGTATAGCACAAAAATAATAACTTTTATTTTTAATGCCATTATTCGTCTTGAACCCTTTCCTCCACTGCAAAGTTTCTTTGATATTTATGATTCCTAAGCCAAGAAAAGATCACACTAAAGTAGGAACATACATATCTATAAGACTTTTATCCAGGGACCCGAAATAACTGTTATTATTGTTTCAATATTAAATGGGTTTCAGAAATAATAACTGTAAAAATTTCGGTTCTGTATTAACAATTATAAACAACCAAAAAAAAGTGGTTCTGCCATAACCATTATAAAAGATTTTAAATTTTTATAATTTTTAGGTGTTCTAAAACCATTATAAGTAATCAAAAAGTTTTTTTTTTCCTCTAAAGCTGGCTGGTCAATGTTTTTGTTTTAGTTTTTATTGATTTCGTATTAGGTACTTGGCAAAAACGAATAAATACTTAAGTTATTATAATTTTTATGATCACTTGAATTACAAAGGGTGCCATTAAAAGTAATATAAAATACTATACCTTCAGTAAAACATTTAGAAATATGTCTATTATTTAGTACTAAATGTAAAAACATTAATGAACGAAATGTTATTTCAAATAAATTTCTACGTAAGTCACAAAGTATAATTTTCAGAGCACAAAAGGCCCTTTCAACGCTGATTTGTTTTGCCGGATCTGCTAGAACTATTAATGGTAGCTTTTTTAAAAAAGGCTACAAATATCTTTTTCTTGCCAGTACTCTATTAAGTTCGCATCAATTTCTACTCGGGCTTCCTTATACATATCGATTTCAGTGAATTCGGGTTTTACCAATTGACTGTAAAGGATTGAGTTCTCTTCTTCGGAATCTTAGTCAACTTCTACTGCTCCTAAATTTTCTCTCACGGAAGAGGTGCTCTTATTAAAGGTTTCGTCGATAAATTGCGGACTGAATAGGTGAAGGGTAGCACAGTGCTTTGTTCCCATATAACGATGGGACAAAAATAGAAGAAATTAACACAGACTCTTGAAACTTTGCAGGGCAGTTATATTTAGCCTAATTAAGAAAAGTTTTAATTTTTGAAAAAATTAAAACAAGGACTTGCCTACCGCCCATGTTTCAAAAAGCTAATGTTCTTATATTTGCTATGGCATTCAACGAAAAAAAAATAAAAAATGTGAAAACATAAGTTTATTAAATCCATCATAATGGCTTTTAAAAAAGGACTTTTGATTCTGTCAAATGTCCTTTATACAAAAAATTCAATATAAATCTTACAAAAATTATGCGAATTTCAAGAATCTTATGAACACCTATTAATAAATAAGCGCACATGACTTTTTTTACTCACGGTCACGTATACTCACGGTGAGAAAAAATTTACTTACGCACGATCACGCGCAATTAATTTTAGAAAAAATCATTTTAAAGCTCATCGTCACTATTTGACACGCTTTCTTCATTATTAACGACACCATTATTATATATATTTATAAATATCTTCAAAGTCTATATTATTTTTAATTTTAATATTCCCTCTTGAAAATGGAAAAAATATGCTTTTTTTATTTAAATTTTTTTTCCAAGTTCCGTTTCGAATTTTATAAGTTTTTTATTGCCGATCAATAGAATGCCAGAATGCCATATTTTTCCTTTTTTTTGTAATGTTCCATAAAATTTAGGAATTTTTAAGCATCAATTAAAATAAATGCGATCTTTATAACAATTAAAAATATTATAAACAAACTTTATAAATTAAAAAATATTTATATATTTTATAGGAAATATACTAAGCTATTATACAATCTCAACTTTTAGTACTTATTGCAAAAAATAAAAATTTACTTAATTTGTGACTTCAGCGCCCACCTGCAGCAAACAAAAAGGAGACAATTTCCGTATTTTTTTTTTTTCACAATTTTCCTCATTGTGGATTTTATGGAAAACAGAAAAATTTAACTTATATTTTACGACGTTTTTAGTTTTTTCATTAAAAACAGAAAAAAGAGTACAGAAATTCGAGCTAAAATCCAAAAAACTAAAACATATAAAAATTTCGATTTGGGTGCCTAAAATCATTTTAGACGAAGAGGGTCGAAAAGCGACCCATAAATGTGGTGGTCTTCTTCTTCTTCCCCTACTATAGCATAACAGTTTTTCCGATATGATAAGTTAGATAATACCAAAATCTGTATTAAGTCTTGTAGCAAGATATTGAGAAGAACCAAAATTTGACAATTTCGTTTTTAAAAACTTCATAAATAATTTAAAATGGGAGCTTTTCCGTTCCAACTGGATTAAAGATCATATGTGTTGCAAACAAAATCAGCAATGTTTGAATAAAATCTTAGTACAAGTTTTGATTTAATTACACCAGGGAATAGTATTTTTGTTGCATTATTGCATTAAATATGATGACTAATATTATACTTTATCGAAGTGCTATTTTCATATCTGAATGTTTGTATCAGCTTTAGTTTTTGAGATATAATTAATTTATTAATTATAATATATAATTAATTATAATATATAATTAATTATAATATATAATTAAATAATCATAATATATATTAATTAATTATAATGAAATTCTTGTTTATGAGGTTAAACGATTTCTTGGCTTTTATCGAGAATCTAGAATCTCCTAAGCCTTTTCAGAAAGACATCTGACTGAGGTCTACCTGATTACCAGGAATAATGAACTCCGAAACACTAAGTCTACAATTTTTGAATGCATATCACATTCAGCACATATTTTACAAAAATAGTTTGGATCGTTTTTACAGATATTTCTTGTCGTGGACATTCTTAAATACAAAACTTTTTTAAAAATTAGCTTGGTTGATTTGAATTTTAAATGTGAATAGTACAAGAATATTTCTGATAGTTGTATTTCAAAAACTATAGCTGGTAAGAAAAAATTAAATTAAATTTGAAATCATCAATCAATTATGGGGGCGCCACATAATTAATAAACAACAGGCATAAAATTGTAGCAAAAACAACAAAAAATTAATTTTGCTTCCTTGTGCTATAATTTACTGATGGTTTTGTATTTTGAATTAAAATTATAGGTAAACAATAGTAGCTAATTTGAATTTTATAGTACGGATTTTGGTAAGACAACAACAACAACAACAATACACCAACTCCATAATTGAATTCTAAGCCTCAAATGTACTGAATGTTGCTTTAAACTGATGAACTTTATAAATTGAATATAAAATAAAATAATGGATGAAATATGATATGAATAAAACTAATCCATTGTAGAAAGGAGGTAAAAAAAAGTAAAAATGTATTTTGCTAGAGGTTTAATATTCTGTTTTTCTTTGATATTAAAAATATATTATTGGTTCGTTGCTCAATTCTGTATGAAATAATTTATTTTTTATTTTCTGTCTATGAAGGAAATTAATTTAGGCTTTAAAATTTCAATTTAAAATTTGTGATAAACAACCCACTAAACCAAATGTTGCAATTTCTAAAAGAATTCGTGACGGTTGTTGGTCGACAAAATCTTCAGATTTCGGAACCATAATATCGTAACAATTTTTATATGAAAGGGTTGACATGACTTCCCAACAATAAATATATATATATATATATATATATATATATATATATATATATATATATATATATATATATATATATATATATATATATATATATATATATATATATATATATATATATATATATATATATATATATATTATTTCAAAAAATAATTTATTCCTGAACTTTTTGTTTAAAAAAAAAACAATTAAAAATAATTTCTTTCGATATATATTTTCAATAATGTTTTTTATTTATTACAATCTCAAATTTATCTATACATATTATAATAAAACAGCAACTCATTTCCTGTCTGTCTGTGTACGCATCAACTAAAAACTATTGGTTGGATTAAAAAAAAATTTTTGTGAAGCGGTTCCTTAGTATCCTGATTCCAATATAGGAGAAAATCCAGTGAAAGTACACCGATTTATTTTACCGATTTAAAATTACTGCATACTTTAAGGCATTTTTACAATAGATGGCGCTGTTTTAAAATATTGACAAAATATGAATTATGAATAAAATTTGTATTTGATTTGTAATTTTACTTTGTAGAACTACATTGTTATTAAAAAAATACTTAAAATTTTGGAATTTTATATAAAGAATTTTATATGAATTTTTATATAATGAATTTTACACTTTATATAAAGTAAATACGTAAGAGTCTTAAAATTTGGTGTAGATTACTTTCAAAGCAAAATCGAACAAAATATTGTCAGGACGCGCACTACGTGTGTGGACACAGTTGGTATATAAAAGCATACTTTATATTTTGAACACAAACTCACATTATTAACCGACTTAAAAAAAGAAGGAGGTTATCTATTCGTCTGAATGTTGCTTTTTTTTAAGTGTGTAACCGCAGAACTCAGCCATTTCTGAACCGATTTTAAAACTTTTTGCTTTATTTGAAAGGTTATGCATTCAGGTTGGTCTCATTTTAAAAACAGTTCATTATATTAAAAATTAAAGAGTGTCCCCTTACAACATACATGTTTTTTACGTGTATTAAGAACCGTAAAGGGCAGCAAATTAAAATTTTAAAAAATTGCGTGCCGCTATAGCTCCAACAGCAGAAATTAATAAAAAAAAAATTTAAATTTAAAGGGTGTCCCCATAGGTGACATAATATGACCTATTTGGGTCTATCTTTTGAACCGTTATAGACTAAACCTTGAAAATTTGACAGAATGTCGACGTTATAAGAAAATGTATAAATATTCAAAATTTTAAATTAAAGGGTGCTCCAATAGTTCATTTAATTTGATGTATATGGCCATACTTTTGAATAGTTGTATACAGACCGCTGAAATTTACAAAGACCCTGTAGTGCTAAGTCAGCTATAACAAAAAGTATAAAATTTTGAATTTGGAACTAAAAGGGTGTCCCAATAGTTAATGTAATTCTATGTATGTGGCCAAACTGTTAGAGACAGACAGCTGAAATTTACAAGGAACCTGTATTGCAAAGTCCACTATAGCAAGTATACAATTTCAAGTTAGAAATTAAAGGGTGTCCCCATAAATTACGTAATTTGATCTATATGACCCTATCTTTTGAACCGTTAAACACAAACACTTGAAAATTAGGCAGAATGTCCACTACTTTCTCTGGTATGATAACAAATATAAATATTTGGAATTATAATGTAAAGGGTGTCCCAATAGTTCATGTAATTTGATATATATGGTTAAACTTTTTAACCGTTATAGACAGATAGTTGAAATTTACAAAGAATTTTTGTGACCAAGTCCTCTATAACAACAGGTCTTTAATTTAACATTGTAAATTAAAGGGTGTCCGAATAGGTGATGTTATTTGATCTGTGTGCCCCTATCTTTGAAACCGTTATAGACAGAGGCTTGACGGATGCTAGTGAAAATAACTTAACTTTTAAACAGTAATAGGGAGAGGCTTGACATTCAATAGTCTTTATTTTTTTCCCTCTAATTTTGGCGCATCTTTTATTTGGTTTAAATCTAATTCTTACAGATTACTTCTTAAATTTTTAGTTTAGAATTGGTGCCCTTCTATCTGTTTTGAAGTCGTTTTTTTTTTGCAAGAATTATTTGTTCAGACAAACTATCGAAATTTTTAAACGAATTCGTTACGACAAGTCAGTTTTCAGACGAACTACCGAAATGTCTTAACCAATTCCTTACGACAAGTCTGACTTCAGAAAAATTGGAAACCTTTGGTTTGTTGGGTAAGATAATAAGGCATTTAAAGTATAAATTTTTCCTGCGGATGTATGTGTAAACATATTTTAATGTTTGCGATGAAGACCTAAAAAGATTTGCATGTATAAAAAATTTTAAATATGTAAATTAATTCCTATGAAAAAATTATTATTTGCAAACTGTTTATCATATTTTCTGTTTTGAATTTAGTCGCAATACAAATTTATTGATTTTATATTTAATAAATAGTTTATGTTTATGTTTTTTGCAAGGGCAAGACAGATTTAGAATATTCAAATTTTGTTTTTTTTTTGGCAATAAAATATTCACCAATTTTTGCATACAAAATAAATTTTAAGACGAAACTGTGCCGAAACATTAAATATTTTTTAAAACATTTACTCAATTAGGAAGTAAATTTGGGGGGAAAACAGACACACATTTACTCAGATACACACATTTTTACTCATTTACATATAAAGTACTGCTTTTTTAGAGGCGGAGCTAAGTTTTTAGATCTCGGTTATTTTGAGATTAGTTTGGTTTGGCTATTTATCATGAATAGAAAATTGTTCGAATTTGTTTTATAAATCATGGTTCTGTTCGACAAACTTTAAGTGTATTTTATGGTGCTCATAATCGTCTATCAGAACAATTGAAGCAGAAGCTCCTACGTAAATCCCTGAGTGTCTGTGAGCACACACACACACACACACAATCTTAAGGAGACTCGTACAAAGAGAACAAAAGATATAAAAATTTTCAAATAATACCATGCCAGCTTTCCACAAGGTATTTGCGTATGGCTTTGTTTTATGAAATGATAGACTCATTTTATTTCCTTTTATTAAAGCAAATATTATTATAATAAAAAAGAAAATTTGTTAAAATTAGAGTAAAACAATAATTTTTAATTTGAAAAAATACATTTAAAACATAAATTCATGCTCTTCTTTACGCATTAATTTACATTTAGTCGTTAAAATAATTATTCATTCAAATATACGTAATTTTATTTGTTTTATATTCAATAATTCAAAATTTATTCTTAAATGAAATAATTAAGTTATAAAATAAGAAATTTTACCACTCACAATGCATAGATTTTTTTCAGTGCAACAGCAACTGAACAAGAGGGAAGTTTTAGGTTGAGTTAGACTTCGTTCTAACCAACTGACGGATATATAATTGAATACAATTGAATAAATGAATAAATTATTGAAATATTATTATGATTTTTAATATTGATTGTCTTATTCTGTATTTTTAACCGACTTCAAAAAAAGAAGGAGGTTATCAATTCGTCTGTGTGTTGCTTTTTTGTTTTTTTGTATGTTTGTGCCCTCAGAACTCGGTCATTTCTGAACCGATTTTAAAAATTTTTGCACTTCTAATAGTGCAAAAATTTTTAAAAAGGTTATGGCTACAGATTGGTCCCATTTTAGAAGAAGTTCAAAATATTAAAAATTAAAGGGTGTCCCCATACAACAAACATGTTTTTTACGTGTATTATGAACTTTATAGGTCACCAGTTTAAAAATAAAAAATAGTGCGTATTACTGTAGTGCCAAATAACAAAAAGTAATTAAAAGATAAAATTAAAAATTAAAGGGTGACCCCATAGGTGACTTAATTTCACCTTTATTCTCCTATCTTTTGAACCGTTATAGACAAACTCTTGAAAGTTGCACAGAATATTCGTTACTATGTCTGTTATAATAAGTATAAATATTTAAAATAAGAAATTAAAGGGTGTCCCATTAGTTGGTTTATTTTTATATATATATATGGCCAAACTTTTGAATCGTTATAGACAGACAGTTCAAATTTGCAAAGAACTTGTGTTGTCTACTAAAATACCAAGTGTAAAATATGAATTTGGAAATTAAAGGGTGTCCCAATAGTTAATGTAAAAGTAATATATATGAGCAAACTTTTCAACTGTTATAGATAGACAGTTGAAATTTACAAAGAACCTATATTGCTTAGTCCGCTATTACAACAAGTATAAAATTTGGATCTATAAATTAAAGGGTGTCCCCATTATTGATGTAATTTGACCATTATGTCCTCATTTTTGGAACCATTATAGACAAACACTTGAAAAATAGACAGAAGGTTCACTACTATATCTGATATAACAACAAGTATAAATATTTAAAATTGGAAATTAAAGGGTGTCCCAATAGTTGATGTAATTTGATGTATATGGACACAAAGTTAACATTTAAAAAGAATCTGTATGACAAAGTCCTCTTTAAAAAGTATTTATATTAAAATTTGAATTTAAAGGGTGTCCCAATAGGTGACGTCATTTGATATATATGACCCTATCTTTTAAACAGTTATTGATAAACACTTAAAAATTAGACAGAATGTTTTAATATAATAATGTTATAATAATTATAAATATTTAAAATTATAAATTACAGGGTGTCGCAATAGTTTATGTAATTTGTTGTATATGGCCAAACTTTTAAACCGTTACAGACAGACGGTTGAAATTTACAATGAACCTGTATTGCTAAGACCGCTATAACTAGTATAAAATTTGAATTCGGAAATTACAGGGTGTTGCAATAGTGACCGTCTTAAAGAAATATGATTTTAAGTTTGTCTGTTTTGAAGTCGGTTTTTTTTTGCAAGAATAATTTAAGTAGAACACTTTGTGGCTTCGTAGCTAAGCTGGTCATTATAATTTATTCCCATTGCAGTTAAGGATTATCTTTATGTCGGGACTTTATATTATTAAGAAATATGTCGTTCTACGTTCTTATATGTAACATATTCACATAAATGAGTAATTCACGATAACAAGTCGTTTACTTCTGCAACATTTTTTCATGACTTTTTCATAAAAATTTTTTTTGTATGTATGCATGTATGTATGTATGTATGTATGTATGTATGTATGTATGTATGTATGTATGTATGTATGTATGTATGTATGTATGTATGTATGTATGTATGTATGTATGTATGTATGTATGTATGTATGTATGTATGTATGTATGTATGTATGTATGTATGTATGTATGTATGTATGAATGTAGTTTGACAGCATTCCGCATGAAAAACTGAACAGAGTACCAGCCTTTAATTCGAATTTATTGTTATGTTTTAAACAAATACATATATATTTGTATCATTAAAAAAAATTTATTTAACTTTAAATTAAAACTAACTAAAATATACTTAGGGGTTTTACAAGGTATACTAACATGTCATATAGTCATAATGTTCTAATATTTTATAATTGTTTAAAAATATTGTTGTTGTGTTTCAACCAAAAAACGTTCTAATTCAGTAGAAGCCTGAGCCGCATGGCTAAGTTGTCTTATTCGAACCGCCTGTAATGCGAGCTGCAGTTTATATCTTTGAGATAATTTTCTTTTTATCAATTGACAAACTTAAAAAAGTACATTAAAATATGAGGGGTTGTTCACAACAGTCATATTTTTCCATGTTATTTATTTGAAAAATATGACTTAATGACACCTTGTGAATCCCCCAACTGAATAATTAATTTTATTAAATTAGTCGAATTTTTTGAATTGTTAAATTAATTACTAACTAACTAAAACCTTTAATTGGTGCAAAAAAATAAATAAATTTTAATTTAATTTCACTGCTATCTTCTGATATTTTTCGTGTTTAAAAATTTCAGCGTGTATAGGATTATTCAGGTTCTGCATTTTTTATGACGGTGGATTATTTAATATTGACATGGAGGCTTGAAGCATATGATCTGATGTAGACTCTTGTTGCTTAAAGTTACTTTGCTCATTTAGAAAGGGTCTGTTTTCCCCTGTGGAATTTCATTATTTCCATAATAAAACGTTTTAAACCACTGTGAGCTGTGTTATCATATAAAGACATTTCCAAAATTTTCCAAAGTTATTTATTTTAAACACAAAACTTATTTGTTCTATATTTATAAAATCACTAACACTATTAAGTAAAGGGTATTTTTTATAGAGGTATAGAACTTTAAGTTGCAATAAAACAATGACGGATTATTCGATTGACAAGAATTTTATTTATCCGAAAGATAATCTTGTTGCATTACATTTTAAAATAATTTCTGGCATACGACCGCCACGGCTGGTGCAGATGTAGTCCAATCTGGACGTCCAATTTTCGATGACTTTTCCCAACATTTGTGGCCGTATATCGGCAATAACACGGCGAATGTTGTCTTCCAAATGGTCAAGCGTTTGTGGCTTATCCGCATAGACCAATGACTTTACATAGCCCTACAGAAAGTAGTCTAGTGGTGTTAAATCACAAGATCTTGGGTGTTAAATCACAAGATCTTGGAAGCCAATTCACAGGTCCAAAACGTGAAATTAGGCAGTCACCAAACGTGTCTTTCCATAAATCTATTGTGGCACGAGCTCTGTGACATGTTGCGCCGTCTTGTTGAAACCATATCTCCTGAACATCATGGTTAATCAATTCAGGAATAAAAAGTTAGTAATCATGGCTCTATACCGATCAGCATTGACTGTAAAGTTCTGGCCAACATCGTTTTTGAAAAAGTACGGAGCAATGATTTCACCAGCCCATAAAGCGCACCAAACAGTTAGTTTTTCTGGATGTAACGGTGTTTCGACATACACTTGAAGATTACCTTCACTCCAAATGCGGCAGTTTTGTTTGTTGACGTAGCCATTCAACCAGAAATGCGCTTCATCGCTAAACAAAATTCGCTTATGAAAATCGGGAACAACGATAACCTCGTTTTGGGCCCATCCGACTAATCTACGCCTTACTTGATGATCGGTTGGCTTCAATTCTTGCACGAGTTGGATTTTGTAAGCACGCAAACCAAGATCCTTCCGCAAAATCTTCCATAAAGTGGATGGACACAGATCCAATTCCTGTGCTCGATGGCGGATGGACTCATTCGGGTCTTCCTCAATGCTACGCTCTACAGCAGCAATAGCTTCTTCTGTATGCATCGTACGGCGTCTCTGGGGATGCGAGTTATCAATAAGTGTAAACGTGGTGCGAAAACGTTCCATGGTTAATCGAATTAACTGCTCTGACGGATGATTTTGCACAGAACCATTCTTTGCAATGAATATACAAACCAAACTGAGAATAAATCACTTGGCAGCTGTTAAATCGGTCGCCATCTTGAAAAGTAATGCCAACTTAAAGTTCTATACCTCTAGAAAAAACAACCTTTATATTATACTCTAATACATCTTTGAAAGTTTTAAGTAAAGTTTCTTCTCTTATCCAGGATATTCTAATATTTTGTGTATTGGCAGTTGGGTTATCAGCTTAAAAATTTACATAATCGAATGAGTTTATACTTCAAACACTGTTATGCTGCTGTTTTGACCAGAAGTAAATCAAGTTTTAACATTTTTTTAATGATGTCAATGTCTGCAGCTGCTTGTTTTTATTATCCACTTCAACGTTTTTGACACTCGGACAAAATGTGTTTTTAATGGCATAAATTATATGGAGGAGGAGAAGGAACAGATTTCATCCCTAATCAAATCAAATGTGTTTAAAAATAATGTTTGCAAATTTGAATTTAATATTCCTCCCCTTCTAAGCACTAATGTTGCGGTAGCTGTTGACCAAATATGCAGTGCTTAGTGTATGTAAACATTGACATTAATTATAATTATTTAGGAAATGAATGAAGATTTTCTAAACGTGATAAAATAATAACATTCTGTTTAATACAATAATTACTTTTGACGGTTATAAAATCAAAAAAAAACACAAAAACAAAATTTTGTTTAAAAACATGTTAAATTACAATAAAATGGTTCATATTTTGCTGGTTAAATGGATGTTATAAATTCTTGTCTACTACGAAGAAGACCAAAATTTATAAATTTTGTTTTAAATTCCAAAAGATAAATTTGGATGCCATGGGGGAAACTTAGCAATTACCAGAGACTACGTGATGAGAAAAAAGGTCTGTAATCACTAAAGTCAACAGTAAACGCTGGTTGTACTACGTGGTAGTTAAATTTACTATCGACTTTCGGCTATAAGATATGTTTAATATACAATTTTTTTTAAGCAGACAGACATAAATTTATACTTAAAGAAGGACCTTTTTATGCTCCCCTCAGCAAATTAACGCCGTAGTTCCCTAAGATAGTATTTTAGAACCCATTGTATATTTGTTGTACATATAAGATGTGCCAACTGGCAACCTAGTCCACGCATAGACATTTGCTGACGACATTTCTTTTCTTAGCATTCAATCAAGCTGCCAGGTAGGATTTCAATTTTTATTTTTATTTAATTATTATTTTATTTTTTAAAAGACATCTGCAAAGCTTTTTTGCTTGTCCGCAGAAAACACATGGAGTCTTTGGCGAAAATCGAACCTGCAACCTCCAGACTGATAGACTAGCACGCTACGAATTGGTCTATCGAGGCACTCACTTTGTAGTTGTGGTTGAAAAATGAAAATTAAAAATTAGTCAGTTAGCATTCGCATAGCGTAGAGACTCATGCTCTCCTATTCGAATAAGTAATCAAAATTAAATTCTACGAAAGATCGTAGTTGCGCCCTGATATATAAAAACCGCCAGCATTCGGAAAATCTAGACATGCTAGCAGTTAAAGAAATAGCGAAAACTTAATGAAATTCACATTTTTTAATTTTTTAAAAAAATTTTAATTTTTGGAGAAATTTTAGAGAAATGTGATGTTTTGGTAAAATTTCGTTTTTTTTTTTGGTGATCTCTAGTTTTTTGTGAATTTTTGATTTTTAATACAACAAAGAAAAAGCAGAAATAACATACAAAAAACAAAAAGAATTTGGAAAAAAACGTAAAACGTTAGTTATAATTTCCCCCAACGTTTCAATAGAAAATCTTTTGAAACGTTGCCTGACTAATTAATTTCTCTATAGCCTTTTAGGGCCCTTGGGAAAATTAATTTCAACGCGATTACGGAGATACGTATATCGTCTAACCAACTTCCTTATGTATATTGCATTGACAAGCTTATATAACGAGTGATTTTTTAAGAGCTTGAGAACTTTTTTTTTTAAAAAAACGCATAAAATTTGCAAAATCTCATCGGTTCTTTATTTGAAACGTTAGATTGGTCCATGACATTTACTTTTTGAAGATAATTTCATTTAAATGTTGACCGCGGCTGCGTCTTAGGTGGTCCATTCGGAAAGTCCAATTTTGGGCAACTTTTTCGAGCATTTCGGCCGGAATAGCCCGAATTTCTTAGGAAATGTTGTCTTCCAAAGCTGGAATAGTTGCTGGCTTATTTCTGTAGACTTTAGACTTGACGTAGCCCCACAAAAAATAGTCTAAAGGCGTCAAATCGCATGATCTTGGTGGCCAACTTACCGGTCCATTTCTTGAGATGAATTGTTCTCCGAAGTTTTCCCTCAAAATGGCCATAGAATCGCGAGCTGTGTGGCATGTAGCGCCATCTTGTTGAAACCACATGTCAACCAAGTTCAGTTGTTCCATTTTTGGCAACAAAAAGTTTGTTAGCATCGAACGATAGCGATCGCCATTCACCGTAACGTTGCGTCCAACAGCATCTTTGAAAAAATACGGTCCAATGATTCCACCAGCGTACAAACCACACCAAACAGTGCATTTTTCGGGATGCATGGGCAGTTCTTGAACGGCTTCTGGTTGCTCTTCACTCCAAATGCGGCAATTTTGCTTATTTACGTAGCCATTCAACCAGAAATGAGCCTCATCGCTGAACAAAATTTGTCGATAAAACACATTTCGAACCGAACACTGATTTTGGTAATAAAATTCAATGATTTGCAAGCGTTGCTCGTTAGTAAGTCTATTCATGATGAAATGTCAAAGCATACTGAGCATCTTTCTCTTTGGCACCATGTCTGAAATCTCACGTGATCTGTCAAATACTAATGCATGAAAATCCTAACCTCAAAAAAATCACCCATTATATGTATGTATGTGCATCCTTTCAATCTGTGTTGAAGACTATAAAAATAAAATTTAATCTCTATAACCATTGAATTGGTCATAAAATTTGTGTAAAAGGTTTTTTTTTTCATATACAAACACATAAACCAACGCATTATTTTATTTATATTCTTCTGGTGATTTCAAATCAATAATATGCACATTTTTATTATATTTTTTTTTAAATATTTATTGCTTATAATTTTGTTAACAAGAAATGCTTACAAATTGTTGGTTCACATAAATATAAACACGTTTTATATTGAAAGGGACATGCAGGCGAGTGTGTGTGTGTGTTTTTTTTTCATAATTTATTTATTGTATCTTCAATATTTTTGAACTAACAATAATTACTCGTATCTTAAGTCTAAAATAAAATATTCTTTTTAAGTCCAGCCAGTGCTAGACAAAAATAATGTTTGTTTCACGGATTTTGCAATCATTTGCGGCTCCTCCCTCTAATGTACGGCCAAGAAAAGCAGTATCTCTTCTTTTTAGTCGAATGTAACCAGGTTCATTCAGCATTTTACGCGCCAAAGGGTTTGGAGGAGATTCAAGCCTCTTTAGATATGTGACTGCATGTTGCGCTATTTCTGCTTTAACTGATGGCAGGTTTAGGTCTTTGTGGATGTTCGAATTTTTTATATACCAGTGAGCAGATGTAATCATAAGTAGCATCTTATTTTGGCGCCTTTGAATTTTTTCTACATTGCTAGCTGAGGCAGTGCCCCATAACTGAATCCCATAACACCAAATTGGTTTGAGGATCGACTTGTTCAGTAGAAGTTTACAATCTAAGCTCAGGGTGGAGTTTCTGCCAATAAGCCAATTTAGTTGTACTGCTTTTAGTTTCATTTGTGTTAACTTGAAGTCAATGTGGCTTTTTCAAGTAAGGCGACGGTCAAGATGTATACCGAGATATTTAACGTCTGAAACCTGTGGTATCATTTGGTTATTTATGCGAATAGGAGGGCATGAGTCCCTACGCAGTGTGAAAGTTATGTGAGTACATTTTTGTTCATTCACTTTTATTCTCCATTTTTCTAGCCATTTTTCCAAATTGAGTATGTGGTCTTGTAAAAGTTGTGATGCTTCTTGAGCACTTTCATGAATACTTAAAAAAGCTGTGTCATCTGCAAAAGTTGATGTGTGAACTAATTGGCATATCTGATGTGTACAGTAAATATAAAATTGGTCCCAAAATACTACCTTGGGAAACTCCGGCTTCAATGAGCTGTGGCGAGTTTAAAAAGTCACCTTCTTTTAGTAAAAACTTGCGATTCGTTAAATAATCTTTTAAAAGCTTATACAAGTTTTTGGGCAAGTTCAACTTTAGCTTAAATATTAGGCCTTCGTGCCAAACCTTATCGAATGCTTGAGAAACGTCGATAAAGAGCGCAGAACAGTATTTTTTTTTCTTCAAAGGTCGTTTTAATTACATTTACTAATCTGTGTGTTTGTTGGATCGTACTATGTTGTTTTCTAAAGCCGAATTGATGGTTCGGAATGCAGCCTTTGGCGCTAAGAATTGGATTCAGCTTAGTTATTAATATTCTCTCAAATAACTTTGACACGTTTGATAAAAGGCTTATAGGTTTGTATGATTCTACTTTTGTGTGGTTTTTTCCTAGTTTAGGAATCATAGTTATGAAAGAGACCTTTTACTCTGTGGGAAAGTAAGTGTGTGTGTGCGGATGATTTTTTTTTTATTGAAATTTCGAATTAATTACAGATTTTCTCATATATTATTGAACGAAGCATATATATAAATATTACATATATTTATATTATAATAAAAAATTTATGCCAATTATTCTGTTTAAATTAAGTTTTAATGTTTGAAGATATATGTATGTATCTATTATATATGTACATATATTATAGGACTCAGCTTAAGTAGTTAAATCTATACATTGTTATTGAAATAAATATTAGCTGTTATTTATATCAAGATTTTATTACATTTACAAAATCATTGTTTTTTTAATTCTAATTTTAAAAGTTGTACTGTTTGAAAGAATATTTTGTTGGTGAGAAAAGTAAGGTGAGTGTGATTTTATGTGAAAAAATTTATCTTCTCTAATTACACAGGTCTGTAAAAAAATTCCTTCCTGAACATAAATATCTGGAACATAGTGATCTCAACTCACTAAATTCAAATACGTTTTTTGTTACAATAAAAATTTATTAAATTTTTGTTGTTGTATTTTATATATTGTATCGTCAATATACTTGAACCAACTAGAATTATTGATATCTTAAATCTAAAATAAACATACCTGTCCAGCCAGTGCAATACAAAAAATTGTATGTTTCACGGTTCCCTATTAAATATTTCAATATCAGTATTTTATATAAATAAGAATATTTTATTTAAATAAGAATATTTTATTTAAATAAGAATATAAATAGATTTGGATTCAGCACATAAAAGTCCATTAAAACCACATAACAAGGTTTAAGCTCCCGACTTTTTTTTGCCGACCATTGTTATCGCAATAACTACATATCTAATATTTTAATATTTTTATTTTATTTAAATAAGAATATCTCGAAAACTAGACGTGATGGAAAAAATCTGTGAACAGATTTTTATTCAGCGCATAAAACAAAGATCAATCTCCTGATTTTTTTTTGACGACCACTGTTATTAAATTTGGGGCAATAGGGGAGAAAATGTGATATGGTCGGAGGCTGTTAGTATGGGAGGTATTGACCCTTATATCAAAATCCTGAAGTAGACAAGTGTAAATATTTTTTTTTTGTTAAGGTTGTTTGTCATACCAATTGTTTGTTTGACTTCAAATGGTAGTTAATCTGGTGGGTAATTTCACGTCAAATCAACAAGGCACTCAAAATTACTACTTCAGATTTTATTGAAATTTTTTTCATTTATATTCTTTGACTCCCTGAATACAAATATGATTTTTAAAAAATTCTATCACTTAATTAAGAGATTAAAAAATTAAGAGACACTATCTCAAAGATTTTTATAAAACTTGTTAAATATCAGAACAAAATTTGTTCAAAAATTTCAGGATTCATGATTGATACCAAATTAAAGCGTGTGAAATACCCTTTATAATGAGCTATGAGTCAACTTTCTAGGACTTATAGAACTGAATTTAGAATATATTTAATCCTCGACCGCATATGCAAAAAAGTGACATTTTTCAATTTTGATAACTGTGTGCGGAAAAACTGTAAGAGATAGAATTTTTTTAAAATCATGTTTGGATTCAGGGAGTCAGCGAATATAAATAAAAAAAGTTTCAATAAAATCGGGAGTGGTAAATTTGAAAACATTTTTTTTTTATTGATTTGACTTGGAATTACCCTGCTATTTGTTATTCTCCCCTTCTTTAAATATTTTAGTACATACATATATCAAAAAATGGATGATAGTAGTTCATATTAATGGTGTTTTAGTAGTCTGTTTGGTAGTTTAATCTGCGAACTCAATTTCTTTTATTGAAGAAAGACCAGCAATCCAAATCAATATAAATCGTAGAATGTAAAACAAACTGCATGAATTTTGTTATATTGATATGAAAAAAGCATCCTTTATAAATGTTTGTTAATTCTAAATAAAATTCTGATCTGTAAATAGGTAGCAAACATGTATACGTAGTCTTTCCTCCGAGTTAAACGTAATGAGAGGGAACTAACACGTGACTTATCACATTACTTGCTTTTAAATGATAGGCGCCGCTTCAAGTACCAGCATTTTTTATGTAACACACCTGTCTTTTTATTATGGCGTTAGACTACGGGGAGGTCAATTAAGTCATAATCATAATTCGCCAATTACTATCAAGCTTCAGCCACTTCTTGATCAATTATAGAAGCTTTCAAAGTAAACAGTTAATTTTTAAGGTTAGTTTTGCTCAGAAAACAACATTCACTAATTGGTGTTGAATAATTTATTAATTTTTTTTATTTGTGTTCAATTATATATCCGGTAATTGGTTAGACGAAGTCTAACCCTACCTAAAGCTTCCCTGTTGTTAGATGTGTTTCTCTTTATATAAGGTGGCAAATACTAAAAACAATCCAATCAAAAGCAAGTCAGGCTCCATACATGTATGGTTTAGTAATATCTATACATATAATAAAACCGTAACTTATTTCCTGTCTGTCTGTCTGCCTGTCTGTCTTTCTGTCTGTTCGCATCATGCAAAAACTACTAGATGGATTTTAACAAAATTTTGTGAGGAGGTATCTTGGTATCCGTATTCAAATATAAACTATATTTTTCCCGCAAAATATCTTATTTCCAAGAGAAAGTGGAGATAAAGCAGGGCGGCATATTTTAGTAGAGATGAGAGCTTTTATATAAAGTAAATAAAAAACCATAACTAAAGCACTAAAAAAGTAAGGATCTTTGCTGTGGATCGCTTTCAAAGCAAAATCGAACAAAATGTTGTAAGGACACTGACGAAGTGGCGGGCACAGCTAGTCTTAAATGTGCAACTTTAAAAGTACGTTTTCAATTTTTTCACATCTTAAGGGGCACGTTTTATTTTTTTATTATTTTTTATACTACAGCATAGCATTAAATACCCAGTGTAAATATCAGTGTAATTCCCGTAATGTTTAAAAGAGAAGGCCAAACTTTAGGTTAAAATACATAATAATTCAAAAATTTTTAAATTTTTAAATTAAAATTCGTCTAATTTTTAGCTCAGAAAACATATAATAATGAAAATTTTCCAAAATATTTTAAATTTTCCTTAGTAACTATGGGAAAATATTTTGAAAAAAACTGGACTAGGGTATCGAAAAATCAAAAATTTTAATTTTAAAATGCTTATAACTCGCACATTTTAAAACGTAATTTACATATTAAACCATCATTTTATAGGTAATAATTATTTATTAACTATAGGTATTAATTAGAAGAAGTGCCAAGTTCTAAAAGAATTTGAAGGCGCGAGGTACCTAAATTTAAGACCACATAGCGACACCTCTGGCAAGTGGATGGTACACACCGTCAAAACATACCTTTGGTTAGCAATTAATAACAATTTGATATTTTTTATTAAATAATTAATTTATTAATTCAAAAATAGTTCAAATAAAATTCATATAACTTTTTATTTAACTTTTTCCTTTTTGACATATTATAACTACACCCTACAATTATATATTATATGATTTTCTTAAAAAGTACTAATATTGATAATGTAAAATGTACTAGAGAGCTCGAATAAGGGACTGGGTATAGCAAATTATATTTAGTACTGTTTGTTTATTAATGTTTAATTATAAAAAAAACATTGTTAAATAAATGTTATTAAAGCAATAAAAAATTAATACCAAAACATGTGTTTAAACTTTTTTTTTGTTTTTATTATTTATTAAACTTATTTGTGCTTTTAATTGCCTTTAACGTTTAACTATTAAAGTTTAACAGCAATAACAACAAAAAAACAACATTTTATTTTTATTGCAAAGATTTTCCAGTTTTATAAAAAAACTCTATAAATGTGTGAAAAAAGGTATTAAAATGAACGATAAAACTTTTAGTTACTCACACACATTGTGCCACATTAAACATTAACACATAAAAGGTATTTATTTTGAATAATTTTAATTAAAAAATATTTTTTGGGTTATTCATTAATTATACTCATAAATTAAATAAATTGTTATTATAAGGACAAATTTTTTGCTTTAAAAACTATGGTTTTCATACTTCTGAGGGGCTTGCCAAAAATTAAGTAAAATGTTGTAACGACACGTTTCCGCTGGGTGCTGGGATATGCTCAATGGCGTCCAGGGTCGTGTTGTGCCAAAATAAATTGAGAGACTTTGATTTAACGTTATAAATCTTTTGCCTTTACTTACTATAAACTAAATAATCGGTAGGTCGCTCTACCGGCACTTCGTGCTGTGCAAACGTGTGCTGGGTACCTTTTGGCTAAGTACCACGGATTGTTAGTTAGTGGTCGTAGGGAATATTCAGATCAGTGGAAGCTGTGTAGGTTAAAAACACTTGAACACAGTTACACGCTGCTCCGGTTTCTCCCAGTATCGGCTGTAGGCGTACTGGATGTTTCAGGGCTAATAGCTCGGTGGAAAATAACCTTGCACACCTCAGTTCGTATACTATTGTATTCGCTTAGCTGGTACTATGAATTCCCAATCCTATTTAGAATTTTGGAGGATGAATCACCCGTCGCAAAACCTCTTCACCAGTTTGTGACTTCAAAGTATTAGCTGAAGCTAATATTTTAGAGCGAAGGGCTCTACGTAAAATATTACCCCTTATCTGCAGGCTGTCTGTGCACTAACTAACTAATTACTAACTAACTAATTAAATAAAATTCCTTTTTATATACCCATTCGCTGGGTATACTACAGAGTCTCTACAGCTCATGCCTAAAAGTGAGTGGCAGAGGCAGTAGAAGAGACGGGGAAAGGAAAGAAGCTGAGACGGCAGCGCACATTGTGTGTGAATGTCCAGCACTGGCTAGCATAAAACTCAGGACCACTGGTGGATGCCATGGGGGACCTGAGCCTTGAACAAATGCTAGCAATTACTAGAGACTGCGTGATGAGAAAGAAGGCCGACAATTACCAGTCGACAGTCTCAAATCACTAAAGTCAAGATTAAGGGCTAGTTGTAGCACATGACTCAATGTAAGTAGGTTGTCGTAAATTACATTTCGGTTGCCTGTAATCATAGATGACGGAAGGGGGTCGAAAAGGGACCCATTATGGAAGTGGTCTGTTTCGATATTCCCCCTACATTACATACATACATACATACATACATACATACATACATACATACACAATATAGAAAAGGTTATTCGTTAACAAAATTAATATTCAAAGCAATATTAATACAAAAAACAAATATTTAAATATTTATAGGGTTGGTGTTGCTAAAAACGATCAGCATAACTTTTAACGTTACAATGTATATTTCCAAAGATGCTTCATTTTAAATGCTTAGCTCATGCATGGAATTGCAGATTTTGCAGGTTTATAGTTTTACAAATATAAAATAACTCAAATTAAATGTAAACTCTTTTTCACAGGGTATATTTTTAAATAAATTTGCTTATCTGCTTATATGTATCAAAAATTACAAAAAAAGTACATACTGCACATTTATGGCATTAAATTTCAATTAAATAATTTTTTTTTTGGAAAATGAAAACTTATTTTTAAGCACAAAATATTTGCATAATTGGATATTCTAACCCCCATATTTATAGAAAATAAAATACATTTGAAATCCATTATAGAACTAATTTTTCATACAAAATTTTCATACATACATTTCAAAAAAGTTTTATTTTTTATAAATATAAATATGTATTTTTTGGTTAATATAAATTATTGGTCTTATTGTTAATAAATATTGATATTCTGAGTATAAATAGTCCAAAAATAAATTTCACTTATTGCAATTATTATTATGCTGAATATATTTAAAAAATTGTATGTAAAGTAAATTTTCGTGTAATGTTTGTTTTAAACTTTGCAGAAAAATCTGCTGTGGTCATAGGCTGTCAAAGCTATAAAATAGGAAAAATCGGATTAAGGAGAAAAAAGTTCTCCTTGGAAGAGCTAATTATACCTCTGAAAAATTCAAGTTTTTTTTTGATTTTCCCGTCATTTTGTTTAGCAATTACAACTTTTTAGGTCAAAGAATTTTCAAAAACTTAAAGTTGAACTCAAGAGACTTTTAAATGCCATTTTTAGCCCCGCCCAATTTGTGGGCGGGGAAATAAAAAATTATTTGAGAAAATAATGTAATTATTAAAAGAAATAGATTACATACTTTTAAAAACCATAAAAATTTATTTTTATGGGCAGGGGAAGGTATTCCTCCAATCCCACTCCCAAAACGTCCCTGTGAAAAAAAAAATTTTTTTATTTTTTTTACCAATTTCCTAAAAATATTAATTTTTAAGCTCTCCAATGCCTAACCTCCCAAGAATATTATTTAAAAAATATTTTTGTAATTTGTTACTTTATAGTATTTTATTTATCGGCAAATAATTACATATTTTTTTCATAGTAATTACTTACTTATAATTGTAACGATAAATTTTATTTAAAATTATAACAATTAATTTATTTAAAACAACTTCTCCTTTGCACTAATATAGAAAAAAGTAAAGTTTTGCAGTATCTAAGCAATAATCCACAAACTCGTGCATTTGGATTTTGTGACCACTTTATATTACTTCAATAATAACCTTCGGTATATGAAATCAAACTCAATTCCAGTTATTTCTGCAGCAAATTCAGGATTGGAAAAAAATCTTCTGCTGTTACCATCGTTGGTGTTTCCAAATCCAGCTTTCGGTACACCCACTATTAGCCCTAATTCACTTCTAAAAATTTCTTGGATATTTTTTTCCTTGCGGTAACAATGGCTTTGTCCGCATCAGATTTTATTTGCCATTTTTTCACTGACAGTTTATATGACAGGTGTAATATGCTCTCAAATAAGCGAATTCTCGCGTGTAAAGTAGATAGTCCCAAAGAAAGGGCATCAACGTCTATATCTCTTTTGATATTTAAATTGTTTTTTGTACAGGAAACAACAGTGTTAGATGTAATGATTGTAAGATAAGAAAAAACATCAAAAGGTAAAATTTTCAAAAAATCGAAAAAAATGGCGCCAAAATGCGCAAAGTTGTTTTTTACAGTATAAAAGTAGAGATCGTAAATTTTGTAGTGATATATAACATTTTTAGGATCGCGATGGAGATCACTTTTAAAATGCTTTTCACTTTTTTTCTTTGACAAAAAATTTAAACAAAAAAAACTTTTTTTTTTAATTTTGAACAAAATTTTTTTATCATTAAAAATTTAAAAAAAAAAAAATTTCTAAATATTAATGTAAGTAGCTACTAATAAACCCTTTCACAGAAAAAAAAAATGAATACAAAATCTTTATTCGTTTAGCCACCAAAAAATATATTGCAAACCTCTCAAAACCCTTTAAAGTCAATAAAAACGTATACGATATACTCAACTTTCGTGACTTTAACAGTGTCCCAAAACGACAAATCTCAAGCAAATGCCTTGAAAATTCACTATACGATGCAGAATGCAGAAATTGTTATCTGTCCAGCTGCGTACTTAAATTTTTACATTTCTCAAAATTAATTTTTGGCCTAATGTCCGGCTAGATTGGCAAAACACCCCTCTGTGCATCGTCTACTCAAGGCAAGAATTCAACAACAAGATATCCTGGAACGTTCTTTTAGGGTTCCGTACCCTAAGTGTAAAAACGAAACCCTATTGTTTTCGCTACAATGTCTGTCCGTCTGTCCGTCTGTCCGTCTGTCAGCGCCTTTTATCTCTGGAACCGTAATAGGTAGACTCTTGAGATTTTCACAGATGATGTATAGCTGTTGCCGCTATAGCAACAAATACTAAAACTTATAGGGTGTTCAGATAGAGAGATGTTATTAAAAAATATGTGTCTACTTCTTGAACTGTAGGAGGCATAGACTACAGATTTACAAACAGTTAATAAAACTTAGTTCGCTATATAAACAAATCTAAAAAAATAAACCTAAAAATTAAAGGGTGTTCCGATAGTGGCGTGAATTGCATGTATAAGGCCTAAGTTTTGAACCATAATATGAAGACGTTTGAAATTTTCACAGAAGGTGTATAGTTGTGGCCCCTATGGTAAAAAATACTAAAACTTATAGGGTGTTCCGATGGAGAAGTGTTATTCACGAATATCTGCTTATTTCTTGAACTGTAGGAGGAAAACACTAAAAATGTGCAAACAGTAATTAAAACTTAGTTCGTTATATAAACAAATCTAAAAAAATAAACCTAATAATTAAAGAGTGTTCTGATAGTGGTGTGATTTGCATGTATCAGGTCTGAGTTTTGAACCATAATAGGTAGACTCTTGAAATTTGCACATTTGTATAACTGTGGCCACTATAGCAATGAATACTAAAACTTATCGGGTGTTCCGAAAGTAAGGTGTTATTTGCCTTTATGTCTTTATTTCTTGAGCTATAGGAGGCAACCACTTAAAATTTGCAGACAGTAATTAACACTATGTTCGCTTTCTAAACAAGTATAAAAAATTAAACCTTAAAATTAAAGCGTGTTCCGAGAGTGTAGTGCTTTGCGTGTATATGACCTAAGTTTTGAACGATAATAAGTAGACTCTTGAAGTTTTTACAGGAGGTTAATTATTATGGAAACTTTAACAAATAATAAAAATTAAAGGGTGTTCCGACAGTGACATGATTCTCATGTATAAAGCCTTATTTCTTGAACCGTAATAGGTAGACTCTTAAAATTTTGTACAGGAGATATGTTGCCACGGTATGGCACTTACAACAAAATTAAAGGGTGTTCCAACAATGACTTGTTTTTCACTTATAGTGACTTATTTTTTAATCCTAATAGGTAAACTCTTGATGTATTCACAGAAAAAGAATTTCCATGGCAGTTATAACAAATAACAAAATTAAAGGATGTTCCGATAGAGACATAATTTTTACTTAAATAGCCTTATTTTTTGAACTGTAATAGGTAGACTGTTGAATTGTTTACAGTAGATGTTGTACTTCGGCCGCTGTAACAATTACTAAAGGGTGATTCATCAATGACATGTTTTTCACGTATATTACCTTATTTTTTTAACCGCAATAAGTAGTCCTGATATTTTTATAGAAAGTGTATTACCATGGCCGTTATAACAACAATTCCTAATATTTAAAGGATGTTCCAATAGCGATGCAATTTTCGCGAATATGACTTTGATTTTAAAAATAAAGGGTACCCCATAAGACATGAAAAAATTAACAACTTTAATTTTTAAAGGCATACTAAACATAGTAGGGAACGCTACGTGTGTGAGACTAACTCGCACTTGACTGATTTATTTTATTAAGACAACACAACCTTTTTGCTTGTCTGCAGAAAACACCCAGAGTCTTTAGCAGGAATCGAACCCGCAACCCCCAGACTGATAGACTAGCGCAATACCAATTGGTCTATCGAGGCACTTTAATTATTATTTTAAAAGAAATTGCTAAAAATTTTAACTTCAAATGAACCAAATACTCGCTTTTCAATTTTGTAAAATTTTAGCAGTTTTATTTTATAAAAATTTAACATTTATTTAACAAAAAGAGAAAAACACAAAAAAGTTTCATTATCACACTTGTTGTTGTATCAAGCATTTCGCTCTTAATACTTAAAAGTACACAGATTAACTTTTCATTAATGATTATTTGAGATGTACAGGAAACGGAACCGGATATGGAAGTGGATGTAAAAAATATAAAAGGGGTATGAATATAACTGGAAACAGTATTCAATACAGTTTCCTTTTCATTATTTAAGGCTGGTTTTATAACTAAAGGAAATTAAAAGAGAAAATCGCGACAACGTAGCGTATGAATAATATTATACAATAATTAGTACTTATGCCTATATACGAGTAGTATAAATATTTGTGTGTCAAATCAATAAAAACTTAAAAAACGTAGGTTTTAAAAGTTTCAAATTTTTTTAATTAAACAATCGATTCAACTCAAGACCGCTTTTGCATTTTTTTTAAATGATAAGATATTTGTAATCAGAGAAAAAATATGGTTGTGGTATGGTCATAAGAACCATACAGCCTTCTCTTTCAAATTTATATGTTCGACAACAGACAACAGCTTGAAATATAATACAATAACAATAAAAAATTTGAATAAATTTTCCAACACAATTTATTTAAATTTAGTATTGATACTTAACTTAATTCTATAAATACATGAATTGAATTTTTCTTAAGCAGTGATATTAAAAATAAAAGTTTACATTTTATTTCTTAATTACCTTATTTTAAAATTAACTACTTTCTAATGATTAAAACACATAATTTACAAGTAATTATTCGGAGACCATGTACTTCTAATAATGGTGTTTTAGCATTTTATGAACAATAAATTAATTAAAATTACCCATAAAATTGTCGTTTAATTTTATGTTACTTCATATTTGTATTGTACACACATAATAATAATTCTTTTGTGTTTCTAATTCTCGCCTTTGTTATTTTTCTGAAGCCTTATTTAAGAACCAACACTTTAGAAATGTATTTTACTAACGGAGGTGTGTAGGAAGGCAGGCAGAACATCATTAACTTTTACTGTTGAATTGTTGCAATCATGTTTATTGTTTGATTTTGTCATTATAACACACACACACAGACATTACTCTGCACATTAACATAAAATTCTTATGTACTAACAGCTATTAAAATACCAGCATGCATGAAGGGTAGAAGTTCCTTCCCAGCTGTAAAACTTAAAAGGCCATCTCACTGCAGACCTTTCTGAAGGCCTGCAAAGACTTTCATTTTGTTATAACTCCCATATAACTGCTCCTTATAGAGAAAGGGCTTATCGGCTTTAAAGTTGCCTTCTTAACGTTAGCTTCTTATATATCTATGCCATATTTTTACTTCCATGTTGTATGGTAAAAATCAAAAAATCAAGAGAATAATTTTAGAGTAAACAAAAGTTCATTTAATTAAGTCTTTGATTGAATCAGTTGTGTTTTCAAAGAAAAAAGTGAAAATAAGTTACAAATAAGTATAAGTATAAAGTAGACTGGACGTGGTAAGTGCTCATGGGGATCATTAATACCCCTTTATCGAAATCTCTAACACACAACGAAAATGGTCGCTAAAAGAAACGGCTCGAAGGTGGTCTAAATTAACAACTTGTAGATTGTCTAAAATTGTTTGACCCTCAATCTACAGGAATATTACGAACACACTATCAGACCTCTGGAAAAATTCGATATGGCTTCTGGCAGGCATCATAATGGGACTCTGTAAGATTAGATGTATGTCAAAGCGTATGGGAATCTCTTGTGGTGAGAGCTACAAAAGTTGTATGGATGAGCCAGAAGAGGAGAGAGGTTAACACCTTATAGAGGTTAAAGATTCTTGCAAGACCTAGACTGTCTCAGGAATGTCATACGGCTAGGTTTTGTGAGAAGCTCCAGATTGTTGTTTCATTACATACTTTCATTATAATCTATACATACATACAATAAAATAGTAACTCATTTCCGTCTATCTGCCTGTCTGTACGTCTATCTGCTTTTCTTTTCTGTTCGCATCAAGTAAAAACTACTAGATGGATTTTAACAAAATTTTGTGAGGAGGTACCTTAGCGTCCTGATTCCAATATAGAATACTTTTTTCCCCAAAAATATCTCATTTCCAAGAGAAAGTGGAGAAAAAGAAGTGAAATTACACAATTTCAAATTAAAAGGTACTGAAATTTTCAGTTTAAAACTTGGATATTTTAAACACTGTTGCGCACCTGTTATTTTTGAAAGTGGGATATTTAAAAAAAAAATTTCGCAACAGATGGCTCCAATTGAATAAAATTTGTATTTGATTTGTATTTTTACTTTGTGGAATTACAAATTTATTAAAATATGTTAAGCACCTCTTACAGAGCTTTACAGTAATTTTTAGAATTTTTTATAAATTTTAAAATTTTATCCAGGGATAGAAGCACTATAAAGATAAGCGTCTTACAATTGGTGTGGAATAGTTTCAAAATATTATCAGGACTCCCACGACGTAGCAGGCACAGCTAGTTTTTTTTAATAAAATAGTAAAAAGTCAATAATAATTATAATAATTGTTAAACGGGAGGAAAGGCAATTTAGAATGACTTATCATTTCCCCAGGGGGTAACAATTGTTATTGCACTAACTTCTCACATGCTCTGATGCGGTTCCCTTGAGGAAAATAGGGGCACCAGACGCTAGGGTTCCTAGAACCTGTCTGTTTTATTACACCGGTCATCTTCGAGGTTCGAACAGTGCCCAAAGGACTGGTACCATGGGAATCGGTAGCCCTACAGAGAGCCTATCCTCTCTGTGACCGGTTGTTGGTTTGGTCGCCTTCGGGGGTACACGTGATGGTTGCGGTTTAAGATCGATTTATATAGGTATGGTGCACGGTGGATCAAGTGTGCTGTTGCACTCTCAACAGAACGGAGTTTGAATAGTCTCCAAACCCCTAAACATGAGGCTATAATATGGAATCTAGGCTTGCCTTTTTAGACTTGCCATATTATATAAATTGCTACTCATTGAGACTGTATCACACATATCACACGATACTGGCGGCAACGTCATATGGAGTGTTGCTATACTACACTAGTCTACTCGGTGGTAAGACCATGGTCAGCTGAGGGCCAACACGGACAGGTACTGACGTTAATCTATATCACGAATCAGTTATCATCGTGACTGCATTCATAATAAAACCTCTTAACTGGCCAGTATTACTGATCCTATCAATGCCTAAAAGACCTTTTAGCAAACTGTTTTCGGAAGGTCTTTTAAAAATTCTTGTCAGCGGAAGTCTGTCCCGCAATGACACCGTGTATAAATAAAATTAAAGGTATGGCATGCGGATAAAAGCCTTGTCTACAAAATAAAGAGTAAAGAGGCTACCTAGAAGGCCTGCAAATTTCTTTTGTTTACCGCTGGATTGTTATATGTATGCTTGTGCCAACCGCTTGTTATACTTTCATTAAAGTGTACTTTGCACAATGTGCATGTTTTCATTCTTGGAATTGCTCACTTTAGTGCCTGTGTGTGTTTAAGTCTTCTGTATTTTGTGAATGGATACATTATGAGGTAAATACGGTTTATTAAAGGCTTAAATGCAATAAATAACGAAAGAAGAGATACAGGCAGAGGAAGATATTCTGCACTCACATATTGGCAAAAGCAAAAATCAGTTATTTAGCTCATATTATCGAAAATTATTTTTACAACTTATTGTTGTTAGTTAAGTTTATCTTCTAAACTTCACACTTTTTATTATGTTATTGATATGGAGGTTTTTTATTAAAATTTCCATTAAAAAATGTTAATACAAATAAGGTTTTTATACCCTTAACCACAGGTGGAAAGGGTATAAAAAAGTGTGTTAGTTTTAATATTCATTTTTCATTCTGCAATATTTATTTCCGACCCCATAAAGTATATATATTCTATATCCTTATACATAGAGAAGTTGATAAAGCGATGTCCATATGTCCGTCTGTCCATCTGTCCCTCTATCCGTTTGTCCGTGTTGACGTTGAAATGTCAATTCCCAATGCACCAGAAGAGATACAAAAAATTAAAGTACACCAATCTGTCAGGCATAGTTTCGA
The DNA here is from genome assembly GCA_949628195.1 of Phasia obesa. Taxonomy (NCBI): domain Eukaryota; kingdom Metazoa; phylum Arthropoda; class Insecta; order Diptera; family Tachinidae; genus Phasia; species Phasia obesa. The sequence continues at coordinate 36,187,274 of OX451217.1, forward strand.
AAATTTTGGGATTGCAATTCAGCAACATCGGATCATTCCTTTGGAGGTTGCGGGTCATAAACTACGCCCACCTATATTTTTCACTTTTTTTATTTTTTTCAGCGTTAACGATTCTCATTTAATTTTTTTTGTCAAATAAATTTTAGAAAACGATAGGATGAGTGCATAGAGATCTCGGCTGATCACTAACAACCTGTGAGGGTCAATTTTTGTTTGTTTTAACGTTAGTTGGGTTTTTATTCTTTGATTTTTATTAAAGACCTTTATAGAAAGCAATACACATAGAGGTAGCCTATGAACCCACAGGGTGCCCACTGGTAAACAGGAGCAATTAAAAGACACATGGGGGGTCAATATAAGGAATTTTTTTTATTGATTTCTTTTGATTCAGTCTGACCATTCTTACTCAATATAGATTGCAGACAAGTTCTAAAAAAAAAATTCATTAAAATATTAAAAAAAATTAAAAAAATAATTTAAAAAAAACAAATTAAAAAAAAAGGAAAAAAAAGTTTTTTAAAAATATTTCAAAAAGACATTTTTACATAAAAATTAAAAAAAAAAATTAATAATTTTCCAAAAAATTTCAAATTAAAATATTACAGGAAATTAAAAAAAAAAAATATTTTTGCAAAATAATTTTACAAACAACTTTCGAAATATTTCAAAAAAATTTTTAATATTTCTTTGATAATGAAAATCATGAGTGTAACATAACATATTTGTAATAGTAAAAATATTTGTTTTAAAATCTAGATGCATTAAATAAATAGACATCAGGATACCGAGTAGAAAATGTCAAAAATTAAATAAACACGTTTATAGGTAAACGATTATTTTGAAGCCCGCAAAGCTACATGGCTACACAACCATCATTGTGGCTGTAGTCAATTTAGGCTAATTTATATTTTGGTATCCGACAAAATGTCATAAAGTTATAAATTACAAATTCATATAACGAGTGATTTTTTAAGAGCTTGAGAACTTTTTTTTTTAAAAAAACGCATAAAATTTGCAAAATCTCATCGGTTCTTTATTTGAAACGTTAGATTGGTCCATGACATTTACTTTTTGAAGATATTTTCATTTAAATGTTGACCGCGGCTGCGTCTTAGGTGGTCCATTCGGAAAGTCCAATTTTGGGCAACTTTTTCGAGCATTTCGGCCGGAATAGCCCGAATTTCTTCGGAAATGTTGTCTTCCAAAGCTGGAATAGTTGCTGGCTTATTTCTGTAGACTTTAGACTTGACGTAGCCCCACAAAAAATAGTCTAAAGGCGTCAAATCGCATGATCTTGGTGGCCAACTTACCGGTCCATTTCTTGAGATGAATTGTTCTCCGAAGTTTTCCCTCAAAATGGCCATAGAATCGCGAGCTGTGTGGCATGTAGCGCCATCTTGTTGAAACCACATGTCAACCAAGTTCAGTTGTTCCATTTTTGACAACAAAAAGTTTGTTAGCATCGAACGATAGCGATCGCCATTCACCGTAACGTTGCGTCCAACAGCATCTTTGAAAAAATACGGTCCAATGATTCCACCAGCGTACAAACCACACCAAACAGTGCATTTTTCGGGATGCATGGGCAGTTCTTGAACGGCTTCTGGTTGCTCTTCACTCCAAATGCGGCAATTTTGCTTATTTACGTAGCCATTCAACCAGAAATGAGCCTCATCGCTGAACAAAATTTGTCACATTTGAACATTTCGAACCGAACACTGATTTTGGTAATAAAATTCAATGATTTGCAAGCGTTGCTCGTTAGTAAGTCTATTCATGATGAAATGTCAAAGCATACTGAGCATCTTTCTCTTTGGCACCATGTCTGAAATCTCACGTGATCTGTCAAATACTAATGCATGAAAATCCTAACCTCAAAAAAATCACCCATTACAAACAAAAAGTTTTGGAGGAAATATTTATTATTTTTTTTTGAAAGTTACTTAATTTTATACAAGCAAAATAGGTATTTCTACACCAAAAAGTCGTGTTTTATTTGACACAATTTCTGAATGTGATATCGAGTGGACAACCCACCTATTGGCCTAGTGATCGGCAAAAAATAACTGATGTTATTGATTATGGCATGATTAAGGGTATTCCGAGAGAAGTGAATAAAGTTGAAGCGTCACTTGAATTATTCTCAGATCATTCATCCACTATCGTATTTACATATATGGGACAAACAAAATATCGTATTATCAGCGATTCGCACAAGCATTAATTATTAAGTTAAAATATAGAAAGTATCTTAGTACTCATTGTAAAATGAAAACATCCCACAAAGAACAGCTAAAGACGTAGAGCGGAATCGTATTGATTTTGATTAAAACCTCAAATTAGCTGCCCAACATTCAACAATAACCCGACAGCAAGCTAGATATATTCATATTTATTATGTAGATGTCGAACGGCTCTTGGCTGAAAAAAGGAAAATTTGTAGAAATTGGCAAACGCAGAGATCTCCACAACTCAAGAGCAGATTTAAAGAATGGACGAACCGGAAAGAGAGAGATGCTGGAATCTTGAAGAGTAGCATCGCTGACAAACTCTTTGGGAAACCTAGACGCAACTTCTCAATCAGATTATTCATTATGGCGTGCTTGTAGAAACCTTAAAAGGCCAGTCTTACGTAAGCCTCCCCTGCGAACTACATCTGGAGGCTGGGCAAGGAGTGATTCCGAAAAAGGCAATTTATTTGTTTGACATTTGAAAAGGGTTTTTACCCCAAACAATATTCTTCCGACTCAAAGATAATTGAAAAAGTTTTGGGGTTGGCTTTTCCACAAGGTTTATGGGGAGGGTAGGCAATGCGAGGATAATGAATCACTAACTCAAGCACTTACGATCTGCTGAATTGAGTTTTGCTATGATTATTTGAAGTCACTTTACGGAATAATAAAAACCTTATATTTGAAAATATTATTAGGTCATATACAAAAACTATAGCAACTGAGATAGTACTATGAAGCTTTTTCAATGGTAATCAGAAATGTACCACACTGTTTTATAAAAATTCCACATTGCATACACTTTGGGCCGTATTCATATTTTAAACTCTAAAATTTTCAAAATTCTATTTGAATAAAAGAATACTCAAGAATAGGGAACAAGTCTTCATATTTACCTGAAAAAATATATTATTTTAGTTGTCAATTCTAAATTAATAATTCTATAGCAATAAGGAAAAAGTGCTTAACCCTTTCGGGACGAAGTTTTATTTTGAAAATGGAAATATCTATGCTAGAAATTTTTATATATTCTTAGAGAAATGGGGGAAAAAATATGTTCTGCATACTCAGAAATTATGAAATCATTTTCTTATCCTGAGACATATTATATCATTAAGCTTTCTTTGTGGTATACATAATCCCAATAAGTTTTCGGTAGGCGATTTTAAATACAAAAAAAAAAAAAAAAATAAATAAAATATTATTTAGATTAAAATTCGGGGGTAACATTTACCCAATGAACAACTGGCTGTGACACCTCTTTTTTCCGTCGATGTCAACTGGTACATTTACTTTATCGTCAATTTCTGAAGCACTTTCGGTCTTACCGGAATTGTCAGTCGAATATTCACTTCCAGAGTCCTCAAAATCGTCTTCAGAGTCCGACTCTTCACTCTTGAACATACGTTCAAGATCCTCAAGAGTTAGTTTTCTTTTTGCCATCTAAAATTTGCATTGGGAAAAACGTATTGGGACTATAAATCCCAATTTTATCAAATCTGATATAATAATATTCGGTTATTATGAAACACCACCAACTAAGTTTTATCCCATAAGTTGTTTAGAGGTTTTTAATCAGGTGCTTGTGTTGGCAATTAAAGTACATTAATGTTATGTACTTTAATTTAATGTACAAGCAAGAAATTAACATGGAGCGAAGTATGCTTCGGATCATTATCCTGCTGAAAGATCAATCTTAGAGGCCTATTACCTTTTGCATATGGCAGCATTAAATTTTCTAAAATATTTTTAAAAAAGTACCGGTCCATGGTTATCCATTGATTTAATAACAGTCCCACAACACTACACCAACATGTTCCCTTACAGAACTTGTAAATTTAAAGTGTCTGCCTCTTACCGTTCAAGAAATAAAGACTTATACGCGAACAGCACGTCATTTTCCGAACACGCCAGAATAACACAACTTTGAATTTTTCAATAGTCTACCTTTTACGGCTCTAGAGATAGAAGGCGCTGAAAGACAGACATACATTGTAGCAAAAACAATAGAGTCACGTTTTTACCCTTTTGGTATGGAACCCTAAAAAGGAAATTTAATATGTTATTTAATGGCTTTATAAATACAATGGAGACTATGTTTGTCAATTTCAATGTTTTAAAAGTGATTCACAGAGTTACGTAATTTCTTGTTCATGCATATATGTATGTATGTAAATATGTATGTATGTATGTATGAATGTATGAATGTATGTATGTATGTATGTATGTATGTATGTATGTATGTATGTATGTATGTATGTATGTATGTATGTATGTATGTATGTATGTATGTATGTATGTATGTATGTATGTATGTATGTATGTATGTATGTATGTATGTATGTATGTATGAATGTATGTATGTATGTATGTATGTATGTATGTATGTATGTATGTATGTATGTATGTATGTATGTATGTATGTATGTATGTATGTATGTATGTATGTATGTATGTATGTATGTATGTATGTATGTATGTATGTATGTATGTATGTTTATTCTTTTAACTTTCACTTTAACTAAAGCTTTTATCAACTATTTTGCAATAAAGGATTTTAAAATTTATTTAAGAATATAATTTTTTGTCTCTTGTAATATTTATTTGCTTCATTTCTTATTTTATTTCTACAAAAACCAAAGGTTTAATCCATTTAAAGCATTAATCTTTCCCACACAATAAACAACTTTTCATTTTATAATATAATGATAACGAATCTCATAATAAAAGAATTTTCATTTTATTGTTTACCGTCTTGTTAAAAGACAGTATAAAAAGCACAGCTTAGTTTCTATTTAACAGCCGTAATAATAATTTTAAAAAACAATTTAAAAAGCAATTACATTACATTCTATTCATTTCAGAAAGTCTCCATCAATCCACAAAAAGTTAGTTTAAATTTTACTTTAAATAAAGTCAACCAACGGAAATTATTTTTACGCACTTGTGAACTCGAAAACGTGACTGTTATTTAAAATTAGGGAAGAACTGAATATCACGCTACTAAATTCAATTAAAATGATAAAAACGGATTTAACTAAATTTGTTGGAAAATCGCTAAAACAAACTTGATAAGCAAAGGATACCTTTTAATGCTGATATTTAAAAACACCAATTATTTATCCAAATATCTTTTTTTTTGATTTTTTAAATCTTTATAACTTTGTTCACCTTTTTTTATGCAAAAAGTTTTTATTTTTTGCATCCTTTGTTATTTAGAAAGTGTAACTTGAGGGAAAATTAATATTTTAAATGCTTCAGTAAAAATGTTTAAGATTTATTAGAAACCGTCACAAATGTTTAAACATCAAGCACATAGACATGGTCGTTAAGTATACTTGAGACATATTTATAACAATAATAATTAGTATTTAATACTACTTTTTCTAACACCCTACAATTTATTTGCTAGGGAATATACAAGAATGATGTATACGTATTACACTATTTGCTCAAACCAGATCATCAAGGTAACTTTACCCGAATTTTATAAAATTAAAAAAAAAAAATATATATTTTTGGGAAACTTTAACTAAAGACAATAATATTTATATAAGAAAGCCAATCAAATATATTGCAGCATAAAAAATTAACTGTGACATTTGTTGCTAACACTTAATGTTACATAAGAGAAAATAAAAATAATATAAAAACACTTAAAAATTTTTAATACAAAACTATATATAAAAAGTTTTTTATTCACCACACACACCTTCACTACAGGTGAACAAGGGTATATACAAGTTTCTCATTCCATGTGTAATTTCTACAATATTCATTTCTGACCTCATAAAGTATATATATTCTTAATCCTTATACATAGAGAATACAATTTTTACAAAGATTTTGTATAAAATTTTTCAAAAGATTTACAATAAAATTTTTACAAAAAAATTGCAATAAAATTTTTTATAAAATTTTTACAAAAATATATTCTATACAATTTTGCGAAAACAAATTTTACAAAAGATTTTAAAAATTATTACAAAAAATTATCCAAAAATTAAAAAAAAAAGTTTAAAAAAATTTTACAATAAATATTTTAAAACAAATATTAAAAAAAAAGTTTTCCAAAAAATTTTGTATAAACTTTTTGCAAAAAATTAGGCACTGCAGGTGGCGATATATACCGATACGAAATATTGCTGATAAGTGTAGAAAACGGTAGAAGATCCATAAACCTTGCCTATTACCGTTTTTTTTGCATATGCATGTTTATAACATATACATGTTTATAAACATATTATGTGTCTACCTGTAATAATTTTTGCAAAAAAAAAAAACCGAATTCAAAACAGATAGAAGGGCAGCAATTATAAACTAAAAATGTAAGAAGTAATCTTTAAGAATTAGATTTAAACCAAATAATAGATGCGCCAAAATTAGCGGAAAAAAGTAAAGACTATGTGAATGTCAAGCATTACTGTTCAAAATTTAAGCTATTTTCACCAGCATCGCTCTTTTATGGGGACACCATTCAAGCCTCTGTCTATAACGGTTTCAAAGATAGGGTCACATAGATAAAATGTTATTTTATTGGGACACCCTATTGGGACACCCTATTGGGACATCCTATTGGGACACCCTTTCATTTACGATTTTAAATTAAAGACCTGTTGTTATAGAGGACTTGGCCACAAGATTCTTTGTAAATTTCAACTATCTGTATATAACGGTTAAAAAGTTTAACCAAATATATCAAATTACAAGAACTATTGGGACACCCTTTACATTATAATTCCAAATATTTATACTTGTTATCATACCAGAGAAAGTAGTAGTTATTCTGCCTAATTTGTTTGTTTGTGTTTAACGGTTCAAAAGTAGGGTCATATAGATCAAATTACATAATTTATGGGGACACCCTCTAGTTTCTAAATTCAAATTGTACACTTTCTATAGCAGACTTTGCAATACAGGTTCCTTGTAAATTTCAGCTGTCTGTCTATAACAGTTCAAAAGTTTGGCCACATACATAGAAGTACATTAACTATTGGGACACCCTTTTATTTCCAAATTCAAATTTTATACTTTTTGTTATAGCGGACTTAGCTTACAGGTTCTTTGTAAATTTCAGCGGTCTGTGTACAACTGTTCAAAAGTATGGCCATATACATCAAATTAAATGAACTATTGGAGCACCCTTTCAAATTTTGAATATTTATACATTTTATAATAACGGTCAGAGTAGTCGATATTCTGTCAAATTTTCAACATTTTGCCTATAACGGTTCAAAAGATAGGCTCAAATAGGTCAAATTACGTCACCCTTTAAATTTTAAATTTATTTGTTTATCAATTTCTGCTGTTGGGAACTATACCGACACGCAATTTTTTAAAATTTTAATTTGCTGCCCTTTACGGTTCTTAATACACGTAAAAAACATGTATGTTGTATGGGGACACCCTTTAATTTTTAATATATTGAACTGATTTTAAAATGGGACCAACCTTTGGGCATAACCTTTCAAATAAAGAAAAAAATTTTAAAATCGGTTCAGAAATGGCTGAGTTCTGCGGTTACATACATAAAAAAAAGCAACATTCAGACGAATAGATAACCTCCTTCTTTTTTGAAGTCGGTTAAAAAGACATATAAATAAGTATGTATGTATAAACACATAATGGCCTAATTCTTTGTGTTTGTGCCATAAGTAGAACGAGAAGAATATTAATTGGGAACGATAACCTTTTTTAAGAAAGTTAGCGGTTTGAAAAATCGGAGTTGGCCACAACAGTGTGATTTTTAATTAGAGACCTTTTTAAATAATAATATTTATTGCAACTCGATTTAATACAAGGTACGTTTCAGTTATTTTTAACCAATTTCAAATATGAAAGGGATGTTTTTTTTTTTTTTTTGATGACGGTACATTTAGCGCAGGTTGTTTGACCAATTGACTTGCAGTATTTCCAGGCACAACGTCGTTTCTTTTCTAAAGGTATAACAAGGTATCAGAACGTGATGTCATCAGTACTTCTGCTAGTATTTTTTTTTATTTTGCGGTTTCTGATGCTCCTGGCCGTTGTGGGTTTTCACTTCGGGTATGTCAACTAGCTACCGATTCCACACATCCACATTTGCTGATGAAACAACTTTTTTAAGCATTTACAAAAGTTGTATTTGGTTTGTATTTTTTACTTGGTAGTATTACATGGTTATTAAAATATTTGAAACACCTCTTACAGAGGTTAACAATAATTTTTAGAATTTTAAATTTTTTTTATAAATTTTAGAATTTTATCCAAAGAAAATTCATAAACTGAAGCACTGTAAAAGTAAGAGTCTTACAATTGTCGTGGAATACTTTCAAAGCGAAATCGAGCAAAATAATGTCTGGACGCCCACGACGTGGCGGGTACAGCTAGTTAAATTATATATATATATATATATATATATATATATTAAAAAAGGTAATATAGAAAACTTTAATGCTAGTGTTTTTTATTTATATACAAAAAATTGACTTCAAATTCTTTCAGTTTTTGCAACCTTCTCTATAATGATAATGTAATCTGAAAAAGGGCCTTTTAAATTGTCAATATATGATAAAAGAAGACAGCAATCGATGTCTCTTTGTCATTACATATTCTTTATTTTACTAATATCTGTTTTCTTGTTTCCTTTATATTCTCTGTTGAAAAGTAATGGTCTTTTTTCCGCTCAATTTATTTCTTCAGCTTGTTTGATGTTTATGACATTTTCAACAGCCCATAATTGTCAATTTTGTTTTCATTTTTATGAGTTCGTGGTTCACCATAAAAAAACTTTTATGTATTGTCTGTTTTACTTTTTCATATCTTTCAAAACAAAACGTCAAGTTAAAAAAAAATTTAAGTGACTTGTTTTGTCAAAAAGAAAATAAATTAGACATTGCAGGTATTTATTACACTGAACTAAAAACTGATACATATAAAAACTAGCCAGGTTTTCTAAAAAATAATTTTAATAAATTTATATTGAAGATAATTTTTGAATATGACTATTTTATTATCGTTTTTTTTTGATAGGGTGTCAATATGATAAAAATATCTACATTTTAAGCTTAAAAACATTCTTTGGCGTCAAAATAAAAATCAAACGATCAGTTAAGGTTAAGGTTAAGGTTAAGCAGGCAGCTGTAGTACACAGCTCACTTGGGTCCACGTATTGTTCCCTTTGTGTTACCTGCGAAGAGAAATAAGAAATAAAAGTAAGATGGGGGGAGAGGTAAAGAAAAGAGAGAGATAAGTTAAGAAAATAGAAGTGTCAAGAGGTCGCCATAAACAGCATTTTGGCCGAGACAGCAAACAAGCATATTCATGCCTCGCCGAGTGGGAGTGGGTTGGAGAACCAACCGCAGCTCCTCAGAAAAGAATTAATTCTTCTTGGTTCCAGTAGTGAAACACAAGATAGACTCCCGAAATACCGTTGTCCAAGGTTTTGAAGTCGTTGGTATTCCAGTGCAGGGCATAGGCAGAGGAGGTGAACGACCGTTTCCTCCTCTTCCTCATCCTCCTCTTCCTCATCTTCCTCATCTCTTGGCAGCTTCTGCCAAAGTCGTTGTAAGGGAGGCCAATTCTTCTTGAATGGGCTCCGAATAGACAATGCCCAGTGACCGTAAATACAAAGTCACGCAGTTGTGTTTTCGGCATCCGAAGTAATGAATCCGTCTTCTTCTGATCTAGTTAGTTGATCAGTTAGTTGAATCAAAAATAACGAAATGCGTGCCAACGTATTAAAAGGATCTAAAGATACATGTAAACTTTGGCCCCTAAACCCAATTATTTTCTACTAAAAAGTCTTAAATGACAACAGCAACCCGGGAAGAACATTGTATGTCCATTACTTAATTAATTGAGTGTCGTTTTCTTTAGACTTAATAAAAACACCAATACTAGCATCATGTTAGGGTTCAGTGTAGAATGTCCATATTAATGTTTTTTCCATGTCTTAACATGACGTTTTAGTTTTACAGTTGTATTTAAAAACAGTGCCATCTATTGCTTAACATTATGAATATTATCTGTTTTGCAATAAGCATTCTAACAACATTGATAGAAACCAGAAAATTATGAATCGATTAGAACATGAGCATAAACACGTATTCGCCACGTATAGCAAGATGAAAAAATTAAGCCCGTTGCTTATCCGGCGTTATGTTTATGTCTTGTTCCTTTATGTTCTCGTACAATTCGATGAAGTTTACAGTAAAGTTCTTTTTATTTTTTTGAAATTCAGCAAAATTTGTATCAACATTGGTGGATTATCCTAAGAATTGAGCACTCAGTCGTGTTGTTTTAATTTCCGAAAAATTTCTAGATAGAACTAAACAAGATGTGCCTTTACCCTCACAATTTTTCTCTTTAATTTTTTAAATGAATTTAAAAATTTAAGTTTTTTATTTCATATTTATAAAATGTTCAACCATGAGACGGTTTTATTTGTTTAAAGAAAATGACCTTTCTATACCTTTCATGATTCGAATGAAAAGAAAGTAAAAACATCTTTAAAACATAAATATTATTCTTTAACCTCATAACAGCGATGGAATTAAATACAACCTCCTTTGTGCAACAGCAACAAGTAAAAGAGGAAATAAAATCATTGTGTCTAATATATTTTATTGCTATTTTTATTCTTTTTTTCTTCCATAAGTCTTTTTTCCACCAACATCTTGACTGAAATGGAATTAAATTGTTCATAGTAAAGTGTCATTATAACATTGAAAATTCTAGCATTGATTGGGAGGAATGTTGTTTGTGCGGTTGGTAATATTGACACACTGAAACATTGATGTAAGGATGTAAAAAATAAAAATGTAACTTTCTGTACGTATGTCTGTCTATCTGTGTTCGCATCAGGTAAAAACTACTAAAGGAATTTTAATAAAATTTTATTGGGAGGTACTTTAGTATGTCGGTTCAAATATAGAATACTTTTATACCATAAAATTATTTTATTTTCAAGAGCAAATTGTGAAAGTACGAAATTTTATCAATTCAGTGGTACTGGAAACTTAGCAGCCACTTTTATTTTTGTTGGCAGGGAATTTTAAACCCTGTTTACAGAACTCTATAATAATTTTAGAATTTCATATGAATTTTAGAATATTATATAAATTATAGAATTTTATATAAAGCCTGTAATGGGCGTTTTCAGGTGTCTCTACCTTATTTTATAGCTACAGTTTTTTAATTCTTTTAATGATTTAGATAAAAGAAAAATTCACTTTAATTAATATTTATTACCTCGAAATCGTGGTACAGAGTTTAAACACAAATTTTGGTAACTGCATTTTCAAAATAGTTACAATTTTGCTGGCATTGGATGTAGCATTATAGTTTTGGTTTTAGTTGATGTAAAATGGTAAAGCGTGCCTCAAATTTTCATCAATAAATCCGCAGAAATGTCCTGTAAATAAGAAAATGATGTCGGAAATTTTTAGTAAACTATTAATGTTAAATTTTTGTAAATAGAGATATTTACGTACCTTTATTATAAAAATATTTATTTAAAAACTTTCATCGCGGTCTAGTCATGTAGTTCCAAAAGCCCAAATTCGGTAGAACATTTCTGAAAATTACAGAACCGAAAGGGTTAACTAAAATAAATTTACGGTACTGTAAATAATACTCTCCCGTTCATTAAAATGCCAATAATAGGACACCAAAACACTTCACTTTTATACTTTTAAGTATTTTAAAATCATTTTAATTTTTTATTTTAAATTTTTTAAGTTTCTTTAATAAAATAATTCATGTTAATTAATTTACTAAATTTGTAATGTTTCTTATTTTCGGTATTTTTTTTTTGTTCAATCTCTTATTAAATGAGAACATCGTTGTAAATTCAGTAAATTCAGCCACAAGAACAATTAGAGTAGATGGTTGGTGTCTCAGCTAACTGTTTGATGGTATTGAGGGGGATGATTTTTCAGGATGATGTTTGATGGTCAAATATTGTTAAAAAAAATATACAAAAATATAATTTTAAAACAATTTTTCTATAATATCAATAGAAATAAGATAAAGTTAAAGATATATCTTTAAATAAAGGGACAAACTGATAAATATATGTTAATTTATCCACACATCGAAGGTTTCTCAAATGATCATAAATAGGCCAACACTATCATAAAGTTAATTTCTACTCCTCTTAAAATACTACTTTTTGAAGCAACATTATTATTCATTATTCTTTACCCTTTTCTCCAAATTGAGGGTGGTCTTTGCAAATGTCGCGTTTTAGTTTTCTTTTCTCTCTAACCTTTGAACAAGACACATCAAGTATACATATGGTGTAAAACGTTACAAGTTACTTATGTAATTTTGAAGTAAATTCCAAGTGTTTTATCAATATTTAAATAATACAAAAGTGTTCTGACTTTTTAAAACAATTTCTAAAAACGTACGAGAACCAAGAAATTTCTGGTGGATGATCACCAAAACAAAAACCTCAACCGCATTGGCTAAAATTGAGGTTAACAAAAGATCTCGTGGTCTGGAAGACTTTTAAACAAATAAATAGGGAGTCTATAATACAACTTATGTAGTGGAACTGGGATTTATAGGAGAGGAACGAAGACCCCCCCCCCCCCCACACCACTGTTGCTAGCGATACAAAGGGTCCCGCAGTCCTATCCCTATAACTTCCTCCTTTAGACTGTTGCATTTGTATGTTTGTTTTGTTCCAGAAATATTTGCTTTTTCGTGTAAAGAACTGTTGGGCTTCGTTTGGCCCACAGTATTTCTGCTGGAAAATCTCTATAAATTGCCAAGTTTTAATTGGTGATCTTCGGATTTTAATGTGGTTCTCACTTGTACATTACAAGCCTATGTTCCTGACTAATTACCCAGGGATAGGTAAATTTATGTAAAGTAAAAAAATAAGCCATATCTGAAACACTATAAAAATAAGCGTCTTAAAATTTGCTGTGGATTACTTTTAAAGCAAACATCGAACAAAATTTTGTTATGACGCTGACGAAGTGGTGGGCACAGCTAGTAATATATAACTTGAGACTAGGTCGCAATTACAAATACCGTAATAGTATTAATTGAACCCCCATCAAGTCCATCGCTATGTTAAAATCTCGTTCACAGATATTGATAGAAGCCGATTATGTCCCTATCGGATGATAAAACATGAGTTGGTTCCCTTTTCCTTTAGGTAAAATTGTGTTAGGAAAAAATTTGGTCTAAGCAACCAGTGAAATGCATATAGGAACTAGCTTTTCCTCCAACAAATAAATTGCCTTTTTATTATAAAATGTTATGGGTAATTAGCATAATATTAAATAAATACTATTTAAATTCTGAAAAGATTTTATAAATGAAAAAGCAAACAGTTGTTTCATTTAAACAATGCCTGACTTTCTCAATCAATAACTTAATGTTGTAACATCATACTTCCCTACGAATTCTATTTGCATTTCTATCCCATTCCGATTATAACAGCTATTGAGTATCGTTGAAGAATGTATTGTATTAAAATGTAAAAAAGATAATTTGAATTGCAAAATAAATTCATCCCAAATTGTTATTCTGTGTGAAACATAAAATTTTATTTAAAATAGTAAGAGATAAAGATATTATTCGCAATAAAATGTTTTTACCTTTTTAGGAATATTCTCTTAACCTGTAATCAAATATACATATATATGAATAAATATTATACATATGCCTTAGCATGCTATGCTGCGTTGCATATTGAAATATCCGTTTTTTTGTCTTTTCTTAATTTATATGCAGAAACCAATCCACACCAAAGACCCTTACTTTTTAGTGCATCAGTTATAGTTTATGTATTTACGTTATATAAAGGGTCTCATCCCTACCTTAAGGTATGAATATCGATAAAACTGCGTATTTTCACTGCTTTTTCTCCACTTTCTCTTGGAAATGAGATGTTTTTGTAGATAAAAAGTATTTTATATTTGAATATGGTGTTATAGCATTCAATTATGGGCCACTGCCTCAGCTACCAACGTAGAAAAAATTCAAAGGCGCCAAAATAAGATTCTTCGTATAATTACATCTGCTCCTTGGTATATAAAAAAACTCGAACATCCATAAAGATCTAAAGTGTTAAACAGTTAAAGCAGAAATAGCGAAACTTGCCATAAGGTATTTAAAGAAGCTTGAAACTCATCCGAATCCACTGGCCCGTAACATACTAAATGAACCTGGTTACATTCGACTAAGAAGGAGGGACACTGCTTGTCTCATCCGTACATTAGAGGGATAAACCGCAAATTACAGTAAGCGTGAAACATACATTTTTTTTTTTTGTCCAGCACTGGTTGGACTAAACAAGTATATTTATTTTTTTTTAGACTTAAGATATGAGTAATTATTGATAGTTCAATTATATTGAAGATACAATAAATAAAAAGTGCAAAAAAAAAATATTTGAATACTAAGGTACCTCCTCACAAAATTTTGTTAAAAGCCATTCAGTAGCTTTTACGTGATGCGAATACAGAGAGACAGTCAGACAGAAAATAAGTTACTGATTTATTATACAAATGTGTAGATGTATTGTAAAGCTAGTATTTTATTATACCATTTCAAGAACGAGTCAGACAACACTAGTAATCGAATTTTATTTAAATGCATTTCTTACAATGAATAAATAAAATAAAAAGAATAACAAATTGAATTTAAAGTAAAAGCTTATTACGTTTTTCTTATTCTATAAATTTTTCTTCGACATTTTTAAATAAGACGTTGGGAAACAGGATATTGAATAATAAAAGAACAAAAATATTATTTTAAACTTAAGTTTGATATTGTTGATAAAATGTATAAGATTCTTCTTTTCTTAGATTTTCTCACAGAGAAAAAAAGAAGATATAGAACATTTACAAGCATACAGTGGTAAGCTATTGCCAATCTTTCAAACATTTAATAATATATTAAAAATTAAAACTGGAGTGGCCTACAGTCAATTTTACGATACCAAATGGAAACAGATATTATTATGGATATATTACATAAAGAATAAAAGTTCAAAGTATATTCGAATCGAAAAAGTAATTATTTTCGTTTTGGGGTGTTCGGTAAACTACTCCTTGCCCCTTCCCGATTATGGCCAAAATTTATACAGCTCTTCATCTCCATAACCCAAAGGTACGTACTTAATTTTGTTTTAATATGTCGTATGGTATGACCTGGGGGTAAGGAAACTACCCCTTGCCCCCTCCCGATTATGCCCAAAAATTATACAGCTCTTCATCTCCATATACCAAAGGCACATACTGAATTACATTTGGATATGTCCTACGGTATGACCTGTAGAGCGCTTACAAAATTTGGGAGTAAGTAAACTACCCCTTGTCCCTTCCCGATTATACCCAAAATTTATACAGCTCCTCCATAACCCAAAGGTACGTACTTAATTTCGTTTTAATATGTCGTACGGTATGAACTTGCGGTAAGGAAACTACACCTTGCCCCCTCCCGATTATGCCCAAAAACTATACAATTCTTCATCTCCATATACCAAAGGCACATACTAAATTTAATTTTGATATGTCAAAAGCTATGACCTGTACAAACTTAACAAAAATAGTGGAATACACACCCACCCACAGACTTCATCGCGAAAATAGCCAAAATGGAGTCAGGGGACCTCAAAACGTATAAATCCGTCGAAATCTCGACCTCGATTTTTTTCATGATTACTATACTTTACCTTATACTACGTATGGTAAAGCAAAAAACAAATTATTAAAACTTAGGTGCTGGTTTTGTATTGAAGGCGAAAAAATTTGTATAAAAATAACTTAAAATATAATAATTTTCATAATAACTTTCTTGACGATTAGTTCGTTTGGAATATAAAAATATCACATTAAATGTGCATATAAGTACATAAATGAGCCCTTGATTTTGAAGTGGTAATTATTGGAATTGAGTTTAGTTACAGTTACTGTATATTTTAATAGTGGTGTAAGTCAGCCTGTTTTAAAAGTTTGGCAAAATAATTATTAGTAATTTTGTCATGTCTTCGGATAGCGGTTCAAAAGCACGTCACAGCTTACAGTGATGTCTGCTCAGGACAAAACGTAACGTTAACATAGCTTTATATGGTTGAAAATTTTTCAGTCATCTGATAATAATGTTGAAACAGTTGAGCATAAATTTATGGTATCCGGCCATTCATTTTGCAAAATGATCGCGATTTTGGTTTGATAGAAACTAAAATTAAAAAATTATTATAATTTAATAGAATTATATCGCACTTGATCAACAAGAGGGTATTAACTAAACATTTTTAAATTTTCACTTTTTGCAAGAAATCACCCAACAACATCAATATCCATCTACTGTAAAAAATTCAACGTATTCTGATTACTCTTTCATCTTAAAAGAAAAACAGTGTAAATATTTTTTTTAAATATGGAATTTGCTTAGTATAATATGTTTGGATTTTTAAATTGTCCTAAAATGTAATCACAAACAGTTTTTTACCTCTACTGAAAATTTTAAAACTTGTTGATCAAGTGCGATATGTAAAAAAGAGAAGTCCATTTTTGTTAGAACAAAGAAAAATTTTATTTCAACGAAACAACTGGGAGAATCAACGACTAATAGAAAGAGAAACACTAATGGAGAAGCTGTGTCTTGGCTAATTTTTTTTTAACCAACACTTATACAAATTTAACTTGCAATACATTCCAGGACTTAGGTTTTTTGTAAAAAGACTTAAGGTTTTAACAGTTTAGTTGGCTCTCTATGTACCCTATGGCCTCTATTTTCCTAAGGTTTTTTTTTCTAAATTTTGTGTTTTTATTGTATTGAAAACAGATCACAATAAAAAGTTACAATCATTTTAAGTTTTCTATAAGTTTTCATATAAAAATTGATTTTATATGAAAAATATAAGTGATCACTAATTAAGCAAGAAGCATGAAATTGTTTGGCAGTAATTTTTAGTAAGTTCCTTCTCCAGTTGTGAAGGTGGCAGCAAATTATTCCTGATAATTGTATATCGTTGAATTTGTTAATTATCAGATTTAGTTTAGTTGTCATGACGTTCAAAATTAATATAAGTCACTGTGCATTTGTTTAGTTCTCCACTACCTTGCAAACAAAATGTAGTTGACCATACATTTTTTGAAAATTTAAGTTGGGATTTTTTAAGTTAATTACTTCACAGGTGAATCACAGATGAATTTGTTGATGCTTATAAATAGATCCTAAATTAAAAGGAGATCTGTTATTTCGTTATTGATTACAAGATTATTGTTATGACATATAAATTGTGTCTTCTCTCCATTGCTGATATTATTATCTCATAAAACTCTCCTTATAGCATTTGATATGTGATAATCGATTTTCATTAAAATTAAAACCTGCCCATTTTTTATCTTTCGTTATGACATTTATTAT